>SJJU01000448.1:0-27905 GCA_012932125.1 Conopomorpha cramerella | reverse complement strand
ATTGTAGTCGAACGCTAAATAAACAGGAGGTTAATTACTCTGCTACTGAGAGAGAACTTCTCGCTGTCATTTATGCTTTAGAACAATATCGTGCCTATGTTGAAGGCAGAAAATGTACTATAATTACAGACCATTCTTCCTTACAATGGTTCTTTAATTTAAAAAACCCATCTGGTCGTTTGTGTCGTTGGGCTTGTAGATTGAGCCAATTTAATTTTGAGATTGTACATCGCAAAGGAAAAGATCATGTTGTTCCTGACTGTCTGTCAAGAGTACACATTGATTCTATCGATTTTCATAATATAAAGGACAAGTGGTATCTCAAACTCTTTGAGAACATTCTGTCCGAACCTCATCGTTTTCCAAATTTTAAAATAGAAAATTCAAAAATGTATCGTTTATCAAAGAATAAATATAACATTACATCCCAATTTGATTGGAAATTGGTTGTTCCTCAAGAGGATCGTACAGAAATTTTTAAAATTTGTCATGACGATCCTACTGCTGGACATTTTGGTGTTTCAAAGACTCACAAGAAAATAGCAAGTCTATATTATTGGCCATCCATGTTTAAGGATACCAAAGAGTACGTCTCGGCTTGTGAAACTTGCAAATGCTACAAGCCAGGCAATACAGCTCGTGCTGGTTTGATGGGAAGTCCTAAACAAGTCAGTTATCCTTGGGAAGCGATTTCTTGCGATTTAATGGGTCCTTTTCCCCAATCCTATAACAGGAACCAATTTATATTTGTGGTCGTCGATTATTTTAGTAAATATACATTAATTTTTCCTTTGCGTTCGTCCACTACAAAACATATTATTAAATGTTTAGAAAAAAGTGTTTTTCTTGTACATGGGGTACCAAAGTTTTTGTATTGTGATAATGGTCCCCAATTTATTTCTAAAGATTTTCAGAATCTTGTTCTAAAGTATAATATACCGCATTTATTCTATAATCCACGATATCACCCCCAAACTAATCATACCGAACGTGTAAACCGTGACATAGGTAGGGCTATTGCATCTTATGTGCGTTCTGACCACAGAAAATGGGACCAGAACATTAGTGAGATTCAATGCGCACTGAATACTACTATTCATAACGGAACTACATACTCCGCGTTTGCATTGGTTCATGGTAGGGAAATGATATTGGATGGCTCTGTTTATAAATCAGAAGAACCCATTGATCCTTCTGAAATAGAGTTCTGTTCTCCACATACTTTCAAAGACTCTTTGAAGTCTCTGAAAGATATTTTTGTTAATGTTCGTGCCAATCTACTAAAGGCTTATGAACATAACAAAAAAATACTATAATTTGAGAAAGCGACCTGTTCGACTTGAAGTAGGTCAAATTATCTATAAGCGTTGTTTTCCTCTTTCCAATGCTTCTAAATATTATTCTGCTAAACTAGCGCCCAAATATGAGAAATGTATTATCTCACATAAACATTCTCCCCTTGTTTTCTCTCTTAAATCTTTGGATGGAAAGAACTTGGGAAAGTTCCATCTCAAGGACCTTATTGAGCGGTAGCTCGTTTTTTTTAAGTTTCCTTTAATTTTCATGAAGTTAAAACGAATCATATAGTTTTAACTTTTCCGGTTTTCTTTGAAACCGAGGTGTCTTTGACCATATCGTCCTAGACCTTTGCACTTTGCAATATTGGGTCAAGTTCACTCTGAAGGTATCCAGAGTTTTGCTTTGCTTCATATATCGAGTGGTTGTGGGCTGGTGTTTTGGTCTAATGACCGTACTGCAGGATTAACGTTAAGATAGGATAACATCTGTACTGTCGCTGGTTTTTCTTTATGGTTCGAATTTGCTGAAGGATTGAATAAATAAATAAAACTACTCGTTACTGTAAGAGAGTAGATAGCTTTAGGTTAAATATGTGGTCTATGATCACTGCCTTTTATGTTAATATGCCTTAGTGCATATTTTTTTTTGTTGTTGGGGAAGATTTCTATATCTCTCTACTATTTTGAGTCATGACCTTAGGTGTTATGTGGTCTATGATCTCTGCCTTTTCCTTAATATGTCTTAGTGCATATTTTTTTTTGTTGTTGTGGAAGATTTCTATATCTCTCTACTATTTTGAGTCATGACCTTATGTGTTATGTGGTCTATGATCTCTGTCTTTTCCTTAATATGTCTTAGTGCATATTTTTTTGTATTGTTGTGGAAGATTTCTATATCTCTACTATTTTGAGTCATGACCTTACTTGTTATGTGGTCTATGATCTCTGTCTTTTCCTTAATATGTCTTAGTGCATATTTTTTTGTATTGTTGTGGAAGATTTCTATATCTCTACTATTTTGAGTCATGACCTTACTTGTTATGTGGTCTATGATCTCTGTCTTTTCCTTAATATGTCTTAGTGCATATTTTTTTGTATTGTTGTGGAAGATTTCTATATCTCTCTACTATTTTGAGTCATGACCTTATGTGTTATGTGGTCTATGATCTCTGTCTTTTCCTTATTATGTCTTAGTGCATATTTTTTTGTATTGTTGTGGAAGATTTCTATATCTCTCTACTATTTTGAGTCATGCCCTTACTTGTTATGTGGTCTATGATCTCTGTCTTTTCCTTAATATGTCTTAGTGCATATTTTTTTGTATGGTTGTGGAAGATTTCTATATCTCTCTACTATTTTGAGTCATGACCTTACTTGTTATGTGGTCTATGATCTCTGTCTTTTCCTTAATATGTCTTAGTGCATTTTTGTGTTGTGGAGGATTTTTTTTTGTGTCTGTCTGCTGTTTTGAGTCGAGACTTTTCAATTTGGTGGTCTACGATCTCCTTTGTTATTTTGTATCCTATGTTTATATTTCCAGGTCCAGACTGGTCTCATGTCTGAGTACATTGATCATTTTGCTTGTTAGTACTTGTGGATGGTAGGACTGCTCCTCCGCATCCTCATCTCTTAGAGGTTAGAACTCTATTTTTGTTTCAGGTCGTCATGAACCTGGAATCTTATTCTTGTTTGCTTGTTCTTGGTTTGCTTAATTTTCTTTTGTAGTTCCAGGATAGCGGGTAAACGAATTATTTTATTTGAAAATTATCTAATTTTCAAATAAAATAATTCTATCCCAACTCAAATGGAACTGTAACGCGAAAATCCCGCGTTATTCATCATAGGGACTTGGCTCTAAAAGTTGAGACCCAAGTTCCGTTCATCTTTTTATAGTTAACGTCAATCATATTGATTGTCTGAGTGTCCATCATTATTCTGGCCGGCTCGGACAAGGCTCTTTTTTGCCGGGTCACTATGCGACCTGCTGCGTAATTTTACATCTTTTATTTTATTATGTTTTAATGATGTGAAATCATCAAGAAATGTATTTATAATATTAGGTGAGTATTTCTGCGTCGGCTGTAGGTGAATTATAGTTATTTTTGGGGATTCTTGTCGTTCCTTGTCGAACACATTTTTCTTGACGCCTACTTCCTTTGTTTCAGAATGCCATTTGGTTTATAGACAATTTCCTATGTTAAGCTGCCGACGGATGGTAATGTTGGACTAAAACCTCCTCCGTGGTAAGTTTCTCCATGTAAAACAGCGTGCTATGCCACCATAAAAATTTAAGTGATAACCTTTTGTTTGTAAAATCATCTATCAACTGTTATTCTTTTAACCTTTCAGTTTTTATACAAGGGTATACCTGTTTAATGATGCAAGGCCTCTTTTCCCTACTTTGCCGACAAGGATGACGGCGTAAGGAGCCAGCTTTGTATCCTGACTCTTGGTTGTATTCCCGCTCTGTAAGCGGTATGTTTCACTTTCATCTCTTGGTTGATGTAACCTTTTCTTTTTATCTGTGGACCGTTAGTAATATAAGCCTGTATGCTTATAGGGTTCCACGCACGGGATAATCCTTATACGGGATATTCCACGTGAAGGACAATCCGCGCCCAGGATAATCCTTATACGGGATATTCCACGTGAGGGACATTCCACGCACAGGATAATCCTTATACGGGATATTCCACGTGAGGGACATTCCACGCACGGGATACTTAAGTGAGGGGCATCCCAGGACTTATCTCCCCTGATCACTGGTTGCTGCTCCTGATCTGCAGGCTACTCCTACAGGTTCCCCACACTCCCCTCTTTACACACACACACTTACTCTCTACAATGTAGAATCATTAAATATATATATTGGTGTTGTAATTCAAATACTTACCAGGAACCAATAAATGAGTTGATACCCTCATTTGTTTTTGAATTCTCTCTTGGGAAAGGGGAAGTTTGTTTGTCGGAAGCAGGGTGTGGTTTCCTTTCTTTTTATAAATTTATGCCCCTTGTTTGGGTCTAGGCGCTCTTAACTGTACCACACTCTGTTTCTGCTCTCGGCGAGGTCACCCAAACGCCCTGATCCGTGCTGAGCTAGCGCAGGATGTCACACTGTCAGTTATATTTTAGTGCGTTTTTTATTATTTGGGAGAGTTATTTAGACTTCAGACACTTTTGCAACATGTAGACAAACAATAAAAAAAATTACTGTTGCCTTCAATACGGACTGCTTGAAGTTAGTAATTTCGTTGACATTTGTCCCCCTATTACAACTAGCGCCATCTGGCATAACTAAGAGAAACAGGGGCCCTGAAAATTACCCATTGTATTTATTTATAGCGAAAATTATAAAAAGCCAAAGATGTGTTAGTAAATGGTAGTTGTTGTTAATAATTGACGGCCGGCATGGACTAGTGGTCAGGACATCTGCCTCTAGGACGACGGTCGCGGGTTCGATTCCCGCCACGGACATAATGCTTTAGTGATGAGCTAAGGCATTTGTTGTGTACGTCTGGGTGTTTTATTTATCTATGTATGTATTTAAAAGTATTTATGTAAGTGTATCAATCTCTGGCACCCATAGTACAGGGTATCCTAGTTTGGGGTCAGTTGACCGTGTGTGAAAATGTACCGGCTATTTATTTATTTATAATTTTAATTAATATGTGTAAAATACGATTGCAAAAGCTTTATACGTAAAACATAGTAACGTATAAAGCTAAACGTGAGGAGGGCGTGGTCTGTGCCTGCCTCATCTGTATGAATACATGATCATGAATGTATTTTGAATTCTTAGTAACCAGAATTTTTCAGGCACGGGCCACGCCCCCCCCCCTCACGTAATGCACCCAACGGCTAATGAAAAATATCTTCACGTATGTTTTTTTAATTTAAAATAAGGTATATTTTTTATTTCAGTGTATAAAATCGTGGTAAAAAACCCATATTTTATTAAAAGTTTTCAACTACAGGAAAAATATTTTAAACAAAGTGTAGTACTTTTAAATATTTATAGATACAAGTACTATAAACGTGTAAAAGTATAAAAAGTTACAATGTTAAATATTGTGTAATATTTCTCCGCTCAAAAATATCCACGGGTATTTATAACCTTTAATGTTTTTGTTAAAAAAAATAATACTAGTTACCTACTTAATAAGGCAAGGGCAGAATACTTGCCACCTGGGACCGAATACGACTTTGTGTTTGGTATTGTTACTCCTACGACACAATTTTACCTACCTACGTGCCAACGTGAATAAAAATATCCGTATATCTTTACTTTAAAAAAAAAACTTTACTTAATCAGAACCAGAAAAACACCTACTCGTCATGGGATACAAATTGTAAAAGCAATACAATTTGTATCCCATGACGATTAGGGGTTAGAAACGAGAAGGTTGAGCTTAATAGTCTCAACTTTCTTTGTAACTTTCGTAGAGAGATTTTTTCTTTATTTTAAACTAGCTATCCGCCCGCGGCTTCGCCCACTAGGACTTCGGTTATATTGCGGTATAAAGGAATATTTTTGTTTTCCGTTAAAAAAGTACCCTATTCTTGAAACCGGACTTTTAACTATACGTCTGCAAAATTTCAAAGCAATCGGTTCAGTAGTTACGGCGTGAAAGCGGAACAAACAAACAAACAAACAAACTCGCTTTCCCATTTATAATATTAGTAAGATACCTATACATTCAAGCACAGTTAACGTTACATAGGGCTTACCTCAGCCACTAAAACAATCCACCACGTCCGCGAAACTCGTGCTCTGGGTAAATAATGTAGTTTTTAGATAAAACTAAGAGCGACGGCGAATGCATAATGAATGCGATGCATTTTATGCAGTGCGACGGCGGCGCTGTGACAACCCCCCCGGGGCCGTGTGATGCTCTATGGAATAAACAAAAACATTTTCGCGGACACCGATATTATTCGTATGAGAACGGTCAACGAACAGGTTTTTTTTACAAAGAAGATAGTGTTGGATTTGGCACTTAGCGCGCTGTGGTTTACGGCGGATTACGTTTGCCTATGAGGCGCCTTCTCTGGCTTCAATTTTGCGGTTCGTAGGCACATATAAGTGCTAGCTTTTTGGTAGGTAGGTACCTACTTATATAGTATCTTAATTTCAGCTATAAGTGTTAGTAGACCCATAAGATCTGCCTAATTCAATCTTAAGTCTTTTCAATCAAATTAATTTGAAACAATGGTTTTGTTCAAAATGTTAAGGTAAATAACTTAAGATACATTAATATCTTAAGGAAAAGTAGGCGAGGGTGCCAACTACGCTAGTGATTTCTTGTAAGTTGGTTTATACCACAAAATTATTAACTATACAAAATCTCCACCGTCAAAATAGTCTTTTAAAGATCGAAAAATATTGTTATGCACGATCTGCTACCGATTTTCATTCACTATGTACCTAATATTCTCAAAATAACCTAATGTAGATTCAACGTCGCTTTCAATAAAAGTTTTCCAACTAAGCCGCGGTAACATTTTCGTATTTACATTTATTACACCCGATTGCTATTCAGCTCATGGCTGCTTAAGATACATGTTGTTACCATCGTCGTAAATACTGGCCTGGGTTGAAAAAAAAAAAAACACTAAAATGGCTTCAGTGTTTGCTAAAAAAGCGGATTGAGTGGTCAATTCTCTGACTCTGATGCTTTTTATTTTAAAAGCTAGGTAAATTCACATATCATAACGATCAGGGACGTAAAGACAAATAACTATACTGTATACTCTTCAATATGTATTCTTTATTCGCGGTATCTAAAGATGCTGTTTTGAAGGAAGCGGCTGATTATACCTAATTAGTTAACAGCACGTGGCACTACATGCAGTAGGCGATTGCAGCAGCACAACGCTTTTATTTTTTTAGAAACGAGCTCCAATCATTGTGACGGCTGCTCGTGCTGTTGGTAGTTGCAGTCGGCAGCTCGCTGCGGAATAGCACCTATAGACACAGCGAATATCCTCTTTCTCAGGTTAACGGCAGATTCTGGAAATGGTAGATATTGTATATTCTGCTATGAAGGGATTTGGTAACATATTATGGCCAGTAACAAATTTAGTTGCAGAAAAATGGCTATTTTACGAAACTATTCCTTGCCTTTCGCAATTGCAATCAAGTAAGTTGCATGCACTTACTCTCTCTAGTTGGTAATCTCTGGTAGTTGCAATCGGCAGTTCGCTTCATAATAGCACCTCAAGACTTCAGTGCCAAATTTTGCAAGACTAGGCACTACCTCCTATGGGATGGATCATTGGAAGTGGACTTTGCTCGAGCCCTTCCGTGCTTCGGACTGTACCCGCAATGGCCTGTGAGCAAATGGCCTTCAGTTTGAATGTTATGGAATAAACAAACAATGAATAAACAAAAAAACAACTAATACGGACTTGGGATCAGGGCGCCAATAAACAGGACGTCCCATTTACATCGGTCAGTACGAGAAAGTCTGAATGTATAAGACATAAGAAGTTCTGTTTTTAGGAACCATGTCATCCATTATAATAACAAGAAAAACTGCATTTATTTCATAAATAAGTTCGAATACTGTATTAAAAAACAGTGGTCATTGCCAACATATACTAAACTTTATTTTTTTTATTATAAAAAAAAATAAATACACTTCACGCCTTTAATCCCAAAGAGGGGTAGGCAGAGGCACTTGCTAAAGCAAGTACCCACGGTTCACCAAGCGTATTTAACCCAACGTGACAGGGGGTGAGCCCATCGCCGTTATAGGTTCACACACCTTGTGGTGTGCGGGTTTCATCACGATGTTGTCCTTCACCGTACGAGCGTTCCGTTGCGTACATAGGCTCTGAAAAAGAGTCCCATTGGTACACGTCCAGTAGCCGGACTCGAACCCGGGACCTCCCCGTTACAAGTCAAGGGTCCGACCAACTGGACCACAGACGCTTTTTTTTATTACTATACTTTATTTTAGAGCATGATATCTATTCATTCTTCCATAGAAACATTTACTTCTTAAGACTTATGTAATCGATCTCTAAATATAAATAATGTCAGTTTTCAAACAGGTTATTTTTTAAACGTAATAATGCCGTTTTCTTAGCTACTAAATTCGACGACATGGTTCCTAAGAACATATCTTAATACTTCTTTTTTGATTAGAATGCTACATTGTCACTGAGTAATATTCTTACTAATATTATAAATCGGAAAGTGAGTTTGTTTGTTTGTTCCGCTTTCACGCCGTAACTACTGAACCGATTGCTTTGAATTTTTGCGCACGTAAAGTTAAAAGTCCGGATAAAATAAAAGGGAACTTTTTGGCCAGGAAAAAGTTGATATTCCCGAGGAAAACTTAGATTTTTCCGTACGAATGATAAGTTTTCTTATGGTTGTCCTTTATACCGCAATATAACCGAAGTCCACGTGGGCGAAGCCGCGGGCGGCAAGCTAGTAGGTTATATTTAGTACTAAATTACTATAGACATTTTTTAAAATTCCTATTAAAACCAACCGAAGGTGTAAAATATTTTGCATTCAGTGTCTTTCATCACATACGCTGCGAAGAGTATTAATGATAAGACAACAAAATGTTCTACAATATTATAGATAATATCAATATCTACAAAAACTTGCTCAAAAAACAAAGATAATAACTATGTTTAACTATCATAGTTACGTCACTATCACTACTTTTTTACATAAACAAGTTGATAGAAATGCCGATCAAAATCAGACCATGTTATCCATACAATTAATGAATTTTTATTCAAATAAATAATTTTATATTTAAGTCTGTCTCAAAACCTAATGATTACTTTTTTAATTTTTTTTTATTTAATTGTAATCGTATTTGATTGAAATCGGATATTTCATTCAAAATATATCATGAAATTAAAATAAAAATACACGCCGGCGGTGGCCGCCACGCAGAGCATCGAGTAACTAACTCGACTAGAGAGTACAGGAGAAGGGGGTGTACCATTATGAGATAAACAAATTATTATTGAAAAAGTACCAGGTGTCTTACAAACCTGTTGACACCATGTGCAACATCTAGGATACAGTGTACTACACACAGGGATTTTTAAATTCTCTCAATCCTGCCGGTCTGCCACCTCACGAACTAAAATAAAAAAATTAAAAAAGGTACACCTCTTATGCTATGAATAAATTAAGCTCTCCCAGTGTGTGTAATGGAACAAAATTGTTGATCAAAGAATTAAGAGATAATGTGATTGTTGAATTAAGTTCCTAAATAATAAAAGATAGTAAAAAAAAAATGTGATTGTAGCAACCTATCTATACGGGCCCCGCGGCCGGTCAGCTCGCAGCTCGCACATGTTCCGTGGATCCCGATGATATCAACTGATTTTCCCATATCCTGTAAAACGTTGTAGTTCCCTATAAAGGTGTGTCCCTAACAATAAATAAATTCCGGGGACAAACTTTTTCTATAGTTGGTATCGAATTAAGGAAAGAGTGCTTTTCCACGTATGTGGCACTTTCTCGAGTAGGATGTCCTGAAAAGCAAAACGTTTTGTTGCCACCTACAAATACCACAGCCAACGTAGTGTACAGAGGGTCTTTAAGATAAGCATACTATTTTTTCTTATTTATTGATTTATGGTCGTTTTAATTAGCATGCTTGAATATTAATTTATGTCTATCCGTGCGAAGCCGGAACGGGCCGCTAGTAGTATGTAAAATAGTTATAATCTCTTCTTCAACCCAATTGGAATCATAAGGAGAAAAAACCGTAAAAATACGAGTAGTATTTTATCAATTTTCGTAATAGTAATAGAAGTAAAGGATTAGCTTAGTGAACAATGGATATTTGCTTTTATTTCTTACTACTTTTTACATGCTTACAAATTTACATCATGTATTCTGATATCCCTAAAAGCCAGAAATAAGAATTTGACAAAGCAGAAACCTCGAAGTTGGCATCACAAATCATAAGCTGAAAATATAAATTAACCTCAAAGACGGGTTCCGTCACGGCTCATCAATCTTCCGCCATATTTCAATTGATTCTTTGCTAGACTCTCTGACACAATATGCGATAGGGTATTAGAGAATCGCTTATGTCTAGATACTTTGGAAAGAAATCAATCACTTTGCTCGTTGCCATATTCGAAGGGGGTTCAAAAATTGAAATATGATTCTACTTTACGGAAGTAGAAATTACCAAATGAACGTGCAACCCTTTCTGAAATCGTACTATGTATACTTTTGTATTTGTTTAAAAACTGTTTATTTAAAAAAGTCACTATAACTTAACGAAGGCCTGGTGTCGATCAAAAGGTTTTCATAATAATTGATGGCATCAATAAAACAATTTATAATACTCGCTAACGATTACCTACCTTGTTGGTTTCATTTCTATTGATATAAATTGCATACAAACATACATGAAGGTATACAAACATAGGATGAAGTAAATTTTAGAAGATTGGAATCAAGGATATATGGGGAAAAAGGTCGGAGACCAATCCAGAAGATTAGATTTGATTTAAATAAATTAGATTTTTTTAGAGCTATAAATGTCCATGATTCCTAGACACTTTTAATGTGTGTAGATGGGTGTCTATTTGAATTCGGTTGTTTTGCTAATAACTACACAAGCAATATTGAAGATGATGAAAGCTGTTCAGTGAAAACGACACTAAAAACTAGACCGCGTATAACTTCAGAACTTAATTAAATTTTACACGTCTCTTAAAATCGGGCGTACTCCTCGAAAAGACCTTCACCAATGCCACATTAAAAGTCTGCTCAGGTTTGGTCTTCCTAATTAAGTTCGGATTAGTTCGTAGGAAAGAAATTTCTTAAGAAAAAAAAGGACTGTTGGCCTCTTGAAAACGGGATTGTTATCTGGAAGAGGAAGTTACAACTTTAAGCAGGTACAACAAAATCAATTTCATGACTAATAGATTTTGTTTGAATTGGTATTCCTAAATTCGAATTTACTACTACATAGTAGTAGTTTTTATTAACGTGGAAGCTTGAATGGAATAATATAATATTACTATTATTAATAAAGTAGAAACATAATAAATATACTTTAACAAAATGACGGCCGATGAATCTTTTTCAAAGCATATGCACGCCTACGCAATGCTCATATACATAAAATGTAATCAAGCATTCAACTTTGAACGTAAAGGTATCATAAAATAAAATAAAAATCCATCATATCTACTTTCAAACAAAAATGACTCGCACAACATGCACTATTTATGTGTTTCACTGTATTTTATTTCGTCCAAGAACGGACAAAGTAACCAAAGTACGTACATTTTATTTGGTAATAAACTTTAGGTACCTAATTATTACGGTCTCAGGGTTGGCGGAAATACCCCGTGATGAAGCGGAGGGCGGGCGGTGCGTAGCTGTAGCCTATCACGTGACACGCGACGACGCGCCACCAGATTATTGCCACGGTAAATCAGCCAGATTGGACACGTTCGCTAAACAATATATCACTGAAAACACATTTTTCCAAAGCGGCATTTTTTTTTCACCCAGCTTTTTCCCCCGTAGATTGAAATTACGCCGGCTTTGTTCGCCGCAAAGCTGTGGTCGATTTTTGCGTGCGCATGAATAATTTGGTTTGGAAGTACACGAAGGCAATAGGCTGTTGGCTGGTGACTTCATTATGGATACGCGTTTTAATCCCAAAGAGGGGTGAGATGCTTGCTAAGTAAACGTGAATAGCAGAGGCCATAGACATTTAAACTATTTCTGGATTCATGCATGATGGGTCGTATTAAAAATGTCCAAGTATAAAAGAGATACATAGGGATGGATTTGAACAATGTAAAAATGATAACGTGGGCACTAAATTTAAATCACGTTTTAAAGCGGTCCTCATTTTAGATATTTAGTTTTACAGGCTAACGTTTGTTCAGCTAAAGTAAGGGTATTACTGTACCCAGTCCAATGCAATAATCTCTTTCACACCTGAGAGGTTGCCTTTGTACTGCGTGTATTGGTAGACATGCTGCTGGTAGAGCTATCTAACGAAGATGTTGACTAATTCTCAAACCAAATGTGCCAATTATAAAAATCGTTCAAGCCGGTACGGAGGAGTTTTATAACTAGAATTTTAGACAAAAAAATATAGGTCACACCTTTCAATCCCAAAACCCAAATTATACAGAACTAGCTTTCCGCCCGCAGCTTCGCCTGCGTGTACTTCGGTTATATTGCGGTATAAAGGATTATTTTTGTTTTCCCTCGGGAATATCATTTTTTCCGGGATAAAAGTACCCTATTATTTAAACCGGACTTCTAACTATACGTCTGCAAAATTTCAAAGCCATCGGTTCAGTAGTTACGGCGTGAAAGCGGAACAAATAAACAAACTCATTTTCCCATTTATAATCTTAGTAAGATTATGGCAAATATAAGAAAACAAGGCAACGCTGCAAGCATCTTGGGCGTCTTCGAGTCCAGAACAATATCACACATTGAGCTGTTAATATTTTTTTAATTTACATTAATTATTTTTTTGTTAATGTTGAATATTTTATGTGTTTGTTCGTTTTGTTTGACACACTGCTTGACAAAAACATCGCAAAAGAACAACTAACCACCGTGGGTTTGTTGTTTGCGTGGCGTACTTGGTTTGCCGGTGAAATCAACACCGATTCATCAGCCTGTTGACAATTGTTTCGCCAATCACGCTCTGAATGTTTTGATTGCTTTGTCAAACTGATTACATACGCATCAAGAAACCGGGAGCACTCCTAAATATTTATTTAACAAAGACATTTCGCCTTCCTCCTCGAACTGTTAAACAGACAGCTTAAGTATTTTCGAAAGTGTCTTTACTCATAAGAAACTTCTAAATTGAAGAACTTTAAATGAATAAACTCATTACCTGGACCTTATATCCGTGTGTTATCGCACTTTGCCAGTGAATAACAACATAATATTGTGAACTTCGCAAGCTCAGTTCAGCTCAGCTACTTGAATTAGAGTATTCGCCGTAGCCTAGTATAGTGTTAGACGAAGGGTGTCGAAAACATTTGCAAACTCCAAAGCGTTGATAAGGTACCACACACCTGTGAGGTTCGGTTTATCACCGTGACACGTCTACGAGGCTTATCTATGACTTACCCTTAATTAGGGTAACAGGCATCATTCATATACCCATGTACATACAATATCAATACTTAGTATAATACAAAGTCATCCTCCGGCTAACTGTCTATATGTATGCTTAGATCTTTGAATTTATGCAACGATTTTGATGCGGTTTTCTTTAATATATAGTGATTCTTGTTCTTGTCAATTCATAGTATAAAACAAAGTCGCCTGCTGCTGTCTGTCCCTATGTATGCTTGGATCTTTAAAAGTACGCAACGTATTTGAAAGCGGTTTTCTTTAGTAGATACAGTGATTCTTGAGGAGGGTTCATCATGTTTGATACATGCATAGTGTAGTAGAGAACACACTGTTAATAACATTATATTAGCAAAATAACGTTTGACGGGTCAGCTAGTTTAATCATAATCATCATCATTAGCCAATACGTGTCCACTGCTGAAAATAGGTCCAATTACACGCCACTATTTCATATAATTATTTGTGCTGTGTCTTATGTATAGTGTACTAGACTATTTAACTATATAGGAATTAGATAGTAGACAGTTCATTCGTTTTTTTTAATATACTTGCCAGTCTGTTATTTAGTTCTTTTATTATTCTTATCCTTTTCAGGCGAGTTACTAAATTACTGAGGTAGATCTATTTGATTATCTAGTATATTCTAGATGCTAATGAAGTGTTGGTATCTCAGCCAGTCTTGTAACGATCCACTAAGAGCTTATTTTCTTTTTAATAGGATGCAACTTATAACATTCTATAGTTTGTGTGATAAGTATAACCTAAGCGCGGGTGTAACCGTGGATTGTGTCATCGTTTATTGCAAGAGAGAAGTTTAACAAGATGGTAAGGATGGTTTTTCGCTTAAAATCTTGGTTTTAATAACCTAGTTTCGCGATAATTCATAACAATAATTAGAAAGAATGTATGACTAGGTACGTAGATGAAACATAACAATTAAACAATAGGTAACATTGACATAAGTATCTAATTATACAAGACAAAAGGACAATTATTACAAATACAATTGATATAATTAAATAAAATTACGTTTTAAAAAGAAAATAAACCCTTACAGACTGTAAAAGCTACTCGAATTGAGAAATCTCTTTTGTTGGGCATTGAACTTCTTGAAATTTTCTACTTGTGTTGTGTATCAAAATTCAGTGTTAATACGAAATGTTATCATTATGTAAATAATAAGTAATAACCTCTAAAACTTTTAACAAACAAAACCTAACCGACATATGACGAAAGCAAAAGTTAAATTACTTTCGTTATGCGATCATACATAAAAGTGAAACACAATTTCACTATGTTTTGTGTGTTTTAATAATGAAAACAATGTTTGTCTCTCTTGCGTACTTACAAAATGATAGAGATGGATCATAACACGTTGTGTGTTGGTCCCACGGAGGTAGTCTAAGCGATCAATTAGATAGTTTGAATTCGAGAAGATGGAGGTCTCCTTAGGGAATAGCGTTTCTATTATTGGAACTAATTTTACAGGGGACGTTTAGGGAATGGGAACTTTATTAAATCGAATATAACCAAGTGGTTGGGTTATTCGATTTGCAATCGGTAGGGTGGAGGGTTCGAGGTCGTCTGTAAGCTCTTTTCAGAAGGAAAATATCAGAATATAATTTTTTGGACAAGGAAAGCGTCTCGACTCGAATGGGTGAATCTCGAAAGGCGAGAGAAATCTCGACACACCTAAACAATATGTATGAATATCGTACTGGAAAGGTCGTATCGTAATATGCTGGTCTGTTCGAAAAACAGGAACCGTGTCAACTTTGACACATGAAACTGTTGGAGTTCCAAAGGCGAGTTCTCGCATTGAGATTGTTAGGAGAGTGTTCAGAGTCAGGTTCAGTGAGGAGAGGAGTTTTCTGTTGTTTTTGATGTTGATTTTTCAAGAGGAGAGTTTAACTTCAAGTAAAGAAAATCTGTATTATGGTGCCGATTAGAAAAAAACGCGAATACAATTGGTTAGTGTAAACAAACAATGCGAGATTTGTATGGTACATAAAACTCGCCTTTCAATATCACTTTATAATCGCCACGTAATTATAATGAAAAACAAAAAGGACTGTATTTAAAATGGATGTTCATTTAAATATACAGGAATAAGTTATGGATACCTCGCTGCTAACGGGGGTCGAGGGAGTTACCTGAGACTCGTACCCACCGTGAAACTCGGCGGTGACTGCTCTCTAATTTTCGTCAACGACCAGCTACTACAGCTACTAATAACTGTGATTTTTATTTCCCTCTTATCCGATTATGGGGTACAAAGTATCATCAAAAACGATGCTCCATGCCCGGAAGTAAGACATGATTGAACTTTTTGTTTTACACTTCTGCAAATGTTAATAAATACCTTTAGCTATACAGGTTAAAAGTAAGGTTAAGTACACACTATTTTTTTATCTTTCTGTAATGAATTCAAATAATACCAAACCTCAACCGAAGATCTGGCAAGATAATTGAATTCCTAAGGCCGTGGGGAGTTGTAACGAATTCTCGCTAAACCTCTTCAGACAAACAGCTGCTTTCCAAAGGATTAAAAAACCGAAAAACGACTCTTAAGAAAGTGCGCCCACTGAAATGGGAGTTCACGAAAGTTCAAACAAACAGTGGAACGGAATCTCGCTTCCACTGAGTTTCCAATGAATGGATTTCGAGTACTAATAATTTATTGGCTGGAGGACTTGCAGCTCGTCGGCGGACGTCCTAATGGAAAGTCGCGGCGAAGCAGTCAACTTTTGCTTCGTCAAAAACCATTGTTACCTGATACCTACGATGCTTCATTACGGTAAGCCACGTGAACTTGGCTACACTGCAACAACTCGCTCTAAACAAACTCAATAGCACATTTGTTTTATACTGAGCTGCGCCAGGTATGAAGATACACGTAACTGCGGCTCAGACCAAGATCAGAACTGTTTGCTTCATATAGTGTTAGGCATGGCCATGACTATACAAAGACCCGGTAATATCGGACAGAATGGAGTGAACATCCCATTTAAAGGTGGGCTGCAGTTATAAGTTCTTTTGTAGTTAGGTCAGTTCAGGTTAAGATTTTACTGTCATTTGATTTTGGTCGCAATTGAACGTTGACCCCATCTAACCCTGCTAGGGAATAGCAAAACTTTGGTAGCTGATTGAATCCACTTTTATTTACGATCTTGAATGCCTTATCGGGCATTCATTTTCAGATGTGTGATATCGGATCGGAGACAGAGTGTATTTTGTTATTGTTGGAACCTGAGAAGAGTGTTAAGGTATTTTGCAGATGAACAAAAATTACCTCAGGTTACGCCATGTATCAAAACATATAGGTACATCTGGTATTTCAATATATCAGATCAGCACGGTATAGGAGTGTATTACCTTTTTTTTTGTTTGAAAGATGAACAAGTCAGCAATTCCACTCAACTAGATAGGGAATTTCAAAAAGGGTTTCGTCCCTTTTTTATACAACGTAATAGCTTTTTGCATTTACGGGGTGTAAAGCGGAAAAATTGTAGTGCCCCTTTTAGAGAAAACACGACAAAATCGACATTCACACTTGAAATTTCCAACTTTGTAGAACCCGAATAGTCATATATAAAGTACATAATAGTGTTTGTTTGCTTACATACATACAATCACGTCTGTAAGGTATTACAAAAGGGGATAGATAGAACCTTAGTGTCACAAATACCAACATTTAGCATAATAAGATGTTAAAAATGTCAGTTAGAAATCTCCAAATCCTATAGTCGGCTCCTACGACACGCCAGGAAGAAAGGCAGATAATGCGAATTCTCTTTACATCTCAGATCAGTAGGGGAACTTTGATAGTGAATTTATTGACCAGTTGAGTAAAAGCCGTCCTAGAAGAAAATCCACTGTGAGGACAGATTCATGAACATCGGTGCAACCGGTGAGAATGTGTGAAAATATGTACTTATGATTGGAGGAAACAAAGGAGGTATGTTGTGTCAAAAGGAGACCGGTAGTGTCTACCCCTCTTGGACACACATCCATAGAATACATTTTATGTGTATTTTACTACACTATTAAAAATATACTGAATTTCTACAGTACGCGATACTAAATATCAGGCGCTAATTGTAAATAGGTAAACAAAGATACTGTTGTATGAGGTTCGATTCCCGGTTGATACTAACAAAATTTAAAAAATGGTTTAATGCAGTTTTTTTTCTTTTTAAAAATAAAGGAATGTTCTGTTCAGTAAAATGAGCTAACTAAAGGATTTAAAGCAGTTCCCCTCCAGGACCCATAACTTTTTTTTCACCCTTTATATAAGTACAACCGCAATCCCCGTCACTGTAATAAACTTGTCATTCCTACCCTAACCTAACAATACAAAAAATCTCCCCTCTATCAATCCCCAGTAATATAAAACAACCTACCTATTACTATTAAAAAGAGACCAATATTAATATATTTAAAAATAAGCTAAAAAAGAACCTTATACAAAATTGCTACTACTCAATACAGGATTTATTGGAAAGCAACAAACCCCCGAGATCCTTGTACCGCTAAGGGATCTCCAACCTCTCGTATAAATATCCGGCTATTCTATATCACGGTTCAACATAGTAAAACACAAATTTATTAATATAATTAGTGATAGTACTAGTGTATAAGTAATATGTTATGTTATTGAAATTTTTATTGTTATCAAATTCAAATTATTTATTTATCTATTATTTGAAAATGTAATTTTATATAATTTTGTTGCCACACCCTAACAGGGTTTGTTCTTAGATTTAAGACTTACGCAACAAATAAATACTGAAAAGTATATACTATGTCTGGTGTAAAATGCCTATCTAAATATCTACTTGTACTTGCCTTTACACCAACGTTTATCAGTCAAATTTTGAATAGGTACAAATCGATCAGTTATTGTTGTTGTCTAGACAATCTCACAATTTGTTGGTATTTTTCAGTGTTAATAAATAATAAAGCGAACCTGCCATTATTGAAGAGGATAAGGTTCCGAAATATTTTACAAAGGTCCATTCGACCGAATTATTACTTTCCTTTATAGATCGCTACAAATGTTCACATTTTACTTAGATACAGTACTTCATACTATGTAGCTTTTATGCCTTAATATATTTATGTCATCTGCTGAAATTGACTTGACAAATCTACAGAAACAGCAGAGTTCGGCTTGAAAGGAGCATATCGGGATCCCTGTGAATAAAGCTATAAGAGACCTAGGACACGTCAAATCTTTTATCTCAACGTGATTCTAAAATAAACTCCAGTTTTCACGTTAAGGGACAAAAACCATAACAATATTTTGACAAACTTTTCCGAACAAGTTTGTCAAGAAAAGTTTGTGTAACGTGTTTATTTTGTAAACGGCGCGGCGTCTCACATAAAGTCGGTCTGACTGCAAAACCAAGCTGTCGGAGCTGCGTGCCTCGTCCCTCCTATCATTCACGGGATAAGCTGGAAGTTTATATCTGTTTGTGTTGTACTAAGGAAGTGACAAAGGCATTGCTGTCACTTTATTACTCTTACAGTTTAACTTAATATAAAATGTATCTAAGGGACGCAATTTCCCGCTTTGACACCAAAAATGTCTAGGAATTATTACCAAAAACAATCGCTGATTAAAGTCTTATTTATGAGTTATACATGCCAAAATTAGTACTGTACGTGAATATTCTTGTACAAACATTTAAAAGAAAAAGTAACACCAAAAAGATACAATACAAGTTCTAATAAAACATTATATTCTTAGTGTGCCCTTTTTCATGCTCGATTTCATGTCTCAGTGCTGATAGCTAAAGGCTCAAATATAAGGACGTCCAGTATCTGTCTATTCTTACAGCAATGTCTAGGTAATTCAGTATTGACAGTTGAGTATTGGATCGAGAAAAAAACACGCTAATAAGCTCATGCTTGTATGAAAAAACAGGCATTATACCTAAACAAAGATCTCATTAAGAATATGGCTGGCCTCGATATTTTTAATGACTGGTCTGTATAATAAAAAAAAAATTGAATCTCTCGATAATATTAGGTACTATTTTTATAGGTTTTATTGTTGTTTTGGCTTTTATTTAATTTTAGTGTTTTAGATAATTATGATTGTTTACACTTATTTATATTAATGTATTTAAGTATGTATATATCGTCTTTTTGTGTTAACCTTTATGCGAATCAGCATTTACCATGTTTTTTTTTATTTATAAATTTTACAAGTGTTGTACGGCGATGGGCTCATCCCCTGTCACTTTGGGTTAAATACGTTTGGTGAAACGTGGGCATTTGCTTATTAAGCAAGTGCCTCTGCCTACCCAGCTTTGGGATTTAAAGGCGTGAAGTGTATTTTTTTTTCTTTTTTTTTTACAAGTGTAAGTTTTGTTGGCTTCCCAAAAAATAAAAATAAGAGAAAATAACAAACATGTATTTTACATTTTTGTTACGTGCATGTACAGTCGAGCCAATTGATTAATGATTCATGCCCACCATAAGGCGATTTTCCTTTTGTCATTAAAATATGATGTTTGTGTCACATGTCAGTTTCGTGTCAAACAACTGTCATATAGAAATTTTATGAAGTTATAACCCGGTCACATTATCTCGAGACCTCGCTGGAATGCGAACCTCTCGTCCCGTTCTCCTTTCACCTCCCCGCGCTCGCACCCTCCCGGCGCGGCGCTTGTTTTGCGCACCATCTCAGAGCGCTGATGCGACGTGACGTCATCGACGCCAGGTCTCGACATAATGTGACCGTGTTATAAAAAGACAGCGTCAAGCGTGTTTTGAGAGAGATGCCTGTAGATAAAATCAGCGCGACAACAATAGCTTTGGATAATTTGGATAAAACCAAGGTCATGTTCAATGAACATGTTCTACCGGAACCGATTTCAGTACACGGCACCGTTCTCGAAGTTATTCAAAAATATGTATACCTTGGGCAGACATTGCAGTTAGGTAGAAACAACTTCGAGGACGAAGTAAACGGAAGAATTCAGCTGGGTTGGGCAGCATTTGGGAAGTTACGTCGAGTCTTAACATCAGCGATCCCACAGGGCCTGAAGACAAAAGTCTTCAATCAGTGTGTCCTACCTGTAATGACATACGGAGCTGAGACGTGGACACTGACGGCACGGCTGGCCCACAAGCTCAAAGTCGCACAGCGTTTTATGGAAAGGGCTATGCTCGGCGTTTCTCTGAAGGATCGAATCAGAAATGAAGTGATCCGACAGAGAACCAAAGTCATCGACATTTTTTTTTTTTTTTTTTTTTTTAATCACTATGAACAAGCGTTTGACCACCATCCTGCCTGATGTTAAGCAGCGATGTGGTCTACGATGGAGCACACTTGAACACACATAGCTCATCGTTTTAGCAAGCTGAAGTGGCAGTGGGCTGGCCATATTTGCCGTAGAACTGATGACCGTTGGGGAAAACGAGTTCTCGAGTGGAGACCGCGTCTCGGCAAAGGGAGTGTAGGACGCCCTCAGGCAAGGTGGACTGATGATATACGCAAGATGGCTGGCAGAAGCTGGATGCGAGAAGCCGAAAACAGATCACAGTGGCGTGCAATTGGAGAGGCCTATGTCCAGCAGTGGACAGGTATGGGCTGATGATGATGATGATGATGAACAATAGCTTCTGACAGAGGCACATAAATGGAAGAAGTTCAAATTGAATTGACAAATAGTTCCTAGTTAAGCTTCGAAGACAAAATACGAGTATTATGCATTTTATGCCGTGATAACAAAGATTAAATTGCATTGGTCTGTGAACTGAGGCAATATAGTGGCCTTCAGATTCAGAACATCCTATGTACTAAAGAAGAAACTCTTAGTTGTTTTGACGTCCTTAAAAAAATATCTACTGAGTGGATTATGAATCAAATTGTTCGACTGTAGCTGTAACACGAGGAATAATCATTTATTTCGTTTTCGCGAGAGTTGCGTTCATCATAGTCGTTATTCCAGGATAATGTAGCATTTTATGGTGAAAGAGCGTCTGTGGTCCAGTTGGTCGGATACTTGACTTGTAACCGGGAGGTCCCGGGTTCGAGTCCGGCTACTGGACGTGTACCAATGGGACTCTTTTTCAGAGCATAGGTACGCAACGCAACGCTCGTACGGTGAAGGACAACATCGTGATGAAACCCGAAATTGGTGAACCGTGGGTACTTGCTTTTTAGCCTACCTGCCCCTCTTTGGGATTAAAGGCGTGAAGTGTATTTTTTTTTTGATTTTTTTTTATTTATGGTGAAAGTACTGTAGCTATAGTTGAGTCTATTCATCACAAAAGTATTTCGAAACTGTTCCTAAAAGTGTCGCTTAGAGTAAATCTCGAGCTGAACCAATTTCCATAATTCCTTTTTTAAAAGTGTTGTTTAGAAGGTTCTTATAAAAGAAATGAAAATTGCACGAAAAGTCACACTAAGTATCAAAATTAATATTCATAGTGATTAGGGCCTATTGGTGTAGTGGTCAGCATGTCTGTCTGTATTCCGTTGGGTCGTGGGTTCGATTGCCATTGCTGACAGGTATTTAGGTGATGAGCTTTTGAAGTACTTGTTGGATGTTTATGGGTATTTTATTTATCTAATATATAAAATGTCCATGTTACAATGTTAGTTACCGTACTCCTCCGAAACTGCTTTACCGGTTTGTACCAAATTTTATATGCGTATTCAATAGGTTTGAGAATCGGCTAGAATCAATTTTTTATGCATCTACCATTGTTTTCCCCTAATACACGGGGTACAAAGACAACTTCTTATGGCCAAACAAATGTTTTCCGGGACAGCTAGCATAAATATGTATTTAAGAGAAAAAAAAAATGTTTTAAAGTACATATATTTCGCTGTCTGAATTCCATAACACAAGTGCTTTAGCTACTTATCATGAGATGAAGGCAATGTGTGGGTTGTTGTAAAATATTTATTCCTATTATTGTTAAAATAGGACACGGTCTGAACCTTTGTACTTAAATGTAAGTCGCGTATATACCTAGGCATAATCGCCTAGCTGAAATAGCTGAAGCAAGAGAACTGAAATTAGGCATGTAGGTATCCTTAAAGGATGAAAGGTTTAGGATCCAATATAGGTAGATGTATTAAATTGTTGATATAGTGTATTTAACTATCTGAAACTACTCGAGTCAAATCACGAGACGCTAACTACATTTATATTCCACCTGAATTTGAACCTTAATTTTATGCGCTGGTAGATTGAGATTTCCATAAATATTTTCTTAATGTGTACATTTTACATTTATACCCCTTTCGCTTCATCTACATTCATACATCTTTTCATACACGACTTCCGGTTTCGAGTACTTTTCACGCCACCTTCCGCCAGGACATCACCAATCTGATCGATGTATGCCCTTCTGGGGCGACCTCTACTCACCCGGCCCTGTACATCACCCATATAAATCTTTCGTCAATCGACTTTCATCCATTCTCTCCATATGCGAAGACCACCTTTTACATTTACATACATAGTAAAACAAAACCTTGTCAAATTTCAAGTGTCCAATACAATGTGGTTTCATTTGAAGCAAATATTTTCGAAATTGCGCCCGAAATGTAAAAAACAATGTGTGGGTTCTCTCTATGTTCTTACAATATGAAGATCAGATTTTTTATTGAATTAAATTATATAGTGATACCGACTGATTGACTAAACACGAAATATTTTATTCTCATATGTCGAAACCTACTTGGAATATCTTGCCGTAAAGGAATCACTTGTACGTTTAGTAAAATGCGACACAATAACCTCATTATCATCATGATGTGGTGAAAAAAAACTCTTCACGCTTTTTAATCCCAAAGCGGGATTGGCAGAGGCACTTGCTAAAGCAAATACCCACGGTTCACCAAGCGTATTTAACCCGACGTGACAGGGGATGAGCCCATCGCCGTTA
This sequence comes from Conopomorpha cramerella, assembly GCA_012932125.1. NCBI lineage: Eukaryota > Metazoa > Arthropoda > Insecta > Lepidoptera > Gracillariidae > Conopomorpha > Conopomorpha cramerella. The sequence goes on along the minus strand of SJJU01000448.1, from coordinate 4,568 downwards.
TAGGGTTCACACACATTGTCATGTGCGGGTTTCATCACGATGTTGTCCTTTACTGTACAAGCGTTGCGTTGCCTCTGAAAAAGAGTCCCATTGGTAAACGTCCAGTAGCCGGACTCGAACCCGCGACCTTCTCAAGGACCCGACCAACTGGACCACAGACGCTGACGATGATGATGATGAAATAAATAAATAAATACACTTCACGCCTTTTAATCCTAAATCGTAGTTTACATTGTCTCCTTAAATTCGATTAAGCCTACATTTTTAGACAATGAACGGTTCACTACAATATGGAAATAATTGCACATTATCAGAACAATTCAATTTACAATACCTGCAGCATGACTGTACAAATGTTTTGTGGGCTTAATAAAGTTCACAGTTCACATCATGTCGGCACATAATGTACCGTCAAAACGGTTACTCTAACTACATTTCTACATGTTTATACAGTGGAAAGTGTACAGGATAACACAGTGATTTAAAGTGTACTATAGTACTTTTAGTCAGTACAATATGAACTAAGTTCTTGTGGAGCTGAGCCTATTCCTATTGTATAGGTTCAATTCCTTTGGTTTTTTTAAAAGCTTCTTAAAAAAAAACAATACATATATATTTAAGGTAGTAAAAAAACAATACATATATGTTAAGTGGTATATGTAATACATAATTCGGGTCAAATCTTACTACTCAATTTTCAAATCCTCAAAAGATTAATATTTTTGTAAATCCAATATGGCGGCAATTGCAAGATGGCTCCTAGCAACCCATACAGTATGGATACCATATGTGTGGGCTTACTAAGTATAACTAAAAATATAGTGACGTATCTCTTAATCCTATGTGGCGGACTTTTTATACCATTTAAATAAAACATTGGTTTCGAAAAAAACTTTATTACTTTTATTTATTATTATTTCAGCATAGATTAACTTTACGTAATACTGAATATACGAAAGATAATCAGAATTCAGGCACATTAAAAACGCCAGTGCAGCGGCGATCTTCAATCAAAAGAAAATAATTTCCACCAATGATATGCAACTGAATTTCTCTTTCTGGCATATTCATATTGAAGTATCAATCAATTAGGAAATTAATAGTGAATTAGAAAATTGACTTTCGATAACATATAGGCCACCAAACTGATACTTTAGCCATAAAAAGACTTGGTTGGGTAATCTATTGTACAATTTTATCTTAGCCCAACTGTAGGATTAAGGATTTTCGTAGTAAAAGGTATTACAAAAAAAAAAACTGAGAATTCATAACGATCTACCAATACCGTGACTACGTATGTACAGGGCCCGATCTGCAATTAACGTCCGCTTTGTATCAACAGTGTGTTGGCTATCACTACGTGATCACGCTCTGTCATTGTAGCATGTCGCCCGGCACTAAATCTCTATCGGCCTCGCATGTTAACTGTTATGTCCATGGGCGACATTAGTCGTGTCACACAAACCGATAGTGTTGCCCGGTAATATATCGTAATCCGGACATGGATAAAGTAAACAGTGGATGCGGCATTCAAGAGGTCATTGAACTGTGCGGTCGGTCAAGTCAGTGGTCTTCAATTTTAATGACATTTGCGGTGTCACAAGGCATTCTGAAAGATCAAATGCTTAAGTAATCATATGCACTGACTTTTTATACGCTTGAGACGCATTTGTCTCTTTTGACACTTGCCATTAGAATAAGGCAATGCATAAAACTTACCTGAGTTAGTGGTATATTTTATTACGTAAAATTATTTAGGACATAGAAAGAACTCTTGTATCTTGTAAAGAAACCATAAAAAAATGAATTATCACCGTCAATACGAGACTGCTTGATGACATTTCGTTGACATTAATCTCCCTAAATACAACTAGCGTTATCTTTCATAACTAAGAGAAACAATGGCCGTGATTTTCCATTACTAATAACATTTATCATCAGCCACATACAGTCCACTGCTGGACGTGGGCCATCATTTGGGGGGAAATGCTAATAATCGTCACGCTTAGCAGGCGGGTTGGCGATCGCAGTGGTGTTGTGGTTTTTCTTTGGAGAGATCCCTCGGTCGCCTCTTACGACGATGGTGACACGTGTATTCGTATAAAATTAATTTATCTATTCAACCTTTCGGTTGTAGATCAGATTGTTGGCCGACTGTACATCCAACGCGCAATCATTGACGTTTGTAATGGAATCCAGGACAAATAAGTACATATCCTTTGAGTAGCGCGATAGGCTTGCCACCTATCACGTTCGGTTTAATGCGATTGATCTTTGTTTGACTAGGGACTCTCCTTTTGGGATTACGAGGCGTGAAAATGTATATGACTTTTATTTATCCTGTGGCGAGTGGCCGACGGCTGTTTTATTTAGTTCTTTGCTCTTCCAGAGAATCAAATAATGACATCATAAGCCATTAAATGACAGTCGCATTCCAACATTATTTGTCGAATACAGACAAAGGATTTACGATTTAACTTGTTATACACTAAAGATTCGCATTTGAAAATTGTATAAAAACCAAATAAAGACTTGTAATCCGACATGAAATAAGCAAATGAACAATTATTATTTTCACAACATATTTTTTAAATTGAATATACAAAGGGAGAACGACGTTGTAAAAATATTTTGCAGTGAGTATTCTGTACCTAGCAGCAAAATAAACTAGGAACGAAGTTATTACGGTAATTATAACGGTTTTGTATAAAAAAAATACTACATTTCTCGTTAGGGATTTATCGCGAGTTTCACACCTGGTATCTCGTTAACACATTGGCGGACAGTAAAATAGACACAATAGATTTTTTATTATTATGACGCCTATAGGCGTTCAATGTCCGGGAAATAGTTAAGGAGCAGATGATCGGTTTTTATTTCTAATCGTTTGCAATGTGCTATGTAGTTAGGTGATTTATTGTTTAAATAAAAATTAATTCTATTGCCTCATGCCCCTATAATGCTATAATGGCTATAGGGTCACTACCTATCACAATGAGGTAAATACGTTTTGTGAACCTTTGGCATAGCAAGTGCCTCTATCTACGCCGGCCAAGTATCATTGTATCACTAATTCATCGAAAAGGTAGATTTGTTATACCTATTATTACATAACAAAAAGTAACCTCAATGTAATGAAAAAATGACATCAATCGCATAAAACAAAGTCGCCTGCTGCTGCTTTGTACCTATATATGATTCTATCTTTAAAAACACGCAACGGATTTTGATGCGGTTTTATTCAATAGATAGAGATATTTATATGTACAGTAAATTTATTTATTTATGTTATGGTAAACTAACAGAATATTACTGAATATATTTGAATTATTTTGAGTTGAAGATAGCAATATTCCTATTACAGGCGTACACATTACTCGCAACAGATTGTATTCTTTTCTTTAAATTACAGAGCAGATGTTCAATGTAAAAACATATAATTATAATAATACAAATTAAACTTAAAATAAAGGGAATTGTATATGAATAGAACAACGTTTGCTGTTCAGCTAGATAAAAAAATTAAAGTTTCAAGCGTGAATAGGTACCTAATGAACAAGTGTGCTCCATCGTAGATCACGTCGCTGCTTAACATCAGGCAGGTTGGTGGTTAAACGCAAACATAGTGATTATAAAAAAAAAGGTTGGTAGGTAACTTCACATTATTCATATTATTGGTGGACTGTCTACAACATCTACAAACAATAAAATATCATTGGTATTCACATTCATACCGTCCATTTCGAGCAGCGTCTGTCATTTGTTACTGCGGACATTATCATCGGAGGCCAGCCAGGGACCCTCATAGCACTGTCCGGACGTCATTTGTCTGAGGCCCCGCGCTCATATCGCAACTTTCCCTGTTATAGTTTCCACGTTTTTAGTCGGTTATAAATGAAAGGAAGTAGATTCCTAGGCACTACACAGTTTTGATATGCGCTAATGGTGACAGTGGTCTTAATTCATGATGCGTTGGCACAGAGTTTTCGATGTTTCTGTGCCATTCGTTTGTACATAAGATTTGGAAAATATATTATATTGTTACGTGTACTCGCACATCTTGAAGTGTATGAAATGATATAAATGTTTAAAAAATTAAGTCTCGAATAGACTCGAAATTTTTCAATAAGTCAACATGGATGTCTCCGTGGGGACCTTTTTATTCGTAGAAATTATTGTGCTATAGATAAACGTGGCCTGCATGGTCACCCTAATTTTGAATCAAGCATATCATCATGAAGTCAAAAGATTTTTTTACTATGAGTGTATAATGTAACAAATAAAAAAAAGCTTTTTGCGTCGTGATTACACACTTCGCCTGTCTCCAAAAAGGGTAGGCAGAGACTACTGATCTCCATCTGTCACGGTTCTGGCCTCTTTCGCTTCATGGACATTGTACATTCATACATATTTTCACACATGACGTCCGGTTTCGAGTACTTCTCACGCCACCTTCCGCCAGGATGTCACCAATCTGGTCGATGTATGTCCTTCTGGGGCGACCTCTACTCACCCGGCCCATTACATCACGCATATAAATGTCTTTCGTGAATCGTCTTTATCGACGA
>SJJU01000447.1:0-118916 GCA_012932125.1 Conopomorpha cramerella | reverse complement strand
AGATAATTTAAAAGATCACATCTGACATCTGTCTGTTTTGTGTTATTACTATGAATCTAGTTTAAGTTTGAGACCAAAAACAACTAGACTTGCAAAACTGACGTTTAGTATAAAACGTGACAACAGTGTGAAATGTCTACAGGAGTTACAGAGTAAGGGACAATATTTTCTTTCACTTAAGGTTACTGCGTAGAAGTGTATATTTGGATCCAAATTGTCACTTTGGTAGTAAAAGTGACATTCGTGGTGGTCTTCACACACCCTTTCGGGGTGGGGAGACGGGGTGTGCGCCGTTTAGTGTCCTCGCCTGAATACGGGAGGGTCATTGGGCGTGCTCCTTTAGTCCCCGGCGGGGGACCAAAGGATGCGGGGCGTCTTTATGGCCAACTCCAGAACAATACTATTTTCCACATCCATTTTGGTGGAAAAGAGACAGACTAAAGGTGCAAGTCTAGTTGTGCTTGGTGTAAGGTATAAGTACATAAGAGACAAGGTCTCGGGCGCATACCTGTTGAACACCTTGGAGAAGACGCTGGAGGAGTTGTGGCTGTCGGCGGAGGTGGGCAGCGAGTCCGGCTGCGAGCCAGAGCCGGAGCCCTGAGAGCCCTGCGAGCCCTCGCCCGTCAGGCCCTCCACCCACGACAGCGGGTACGACAGACGTTTCAACATCTGCGAATACAAGTTTTAGGTTCAGGGGTACGGAAGATAAAATAGAGCGATATTATGACTACTGTCTGATTCGGTAGAGATAATGGATATTTAATCCTTCATGTTAAAAGAGACAATGAGAGATATTTCTTGAAATAATCGGTAGGGAGCACTTTCTAGCGTAGATACACATACATATCGATAATTATGTACACTAGTTGTGAAACTCTTTCCACACTATATTCATATTTTAAATAGGGTATTACGGCGCGAAATTAACCTAAGAATTCAGATTACCTTCATTGTTTGCTTGACGTTTAAAAAATGACATATTTCCACATGTAACTTTGTTTCACAAGACATTCCTCGGTAAAAATAGATCGTCTCATCTCTCATTACCTGTTAACTCGGGTATGTTGTATATTTACGTACCTTATTCTTCTTGTCGGTCTTGGGTTGCGCGTTAGAGGCGGCGGCGGCGGAGGAGGCGGCGGCGGCGGCGGCGGGCGCGTGGTCGAGCGAGAAGGAGACGTGCGGCGTGCGCGGCTCCGGGCCCAGCGGCGGCGCCGACAGCGGCGGCTCGCAGCGCGGCGCCACCATCACCGGCGGCACCCACGAGCTCGACAGCACGATGTCCGCGTCGCTGTACACCTGACACAGACCATATAAAACATTCATATATTATGCTTTACGCCATATTTAAGGTGATTTGGCAATACAGTTTTATTCATACAAAGACCACAAGCTGATCGATTTTGTATGGAGAGATCCAAACTTTTTTGTCATTGACAGCTGCTGAAATGCACTCAGAAGGGTCTACAGAAAGATTAGCTTCTGCTTAAAATGATATTTTCAAATCACCCTGTGTGAATAGACCATTCTTGGAATATGGTCACAAGTGTAGTAAAGGAAATAATAGTGCATAAAGTGTCTTTTTAACATAACAAAACTGTCACAATAAAAAATGTAATAAGGACAAGACACAATACAAATAGAAACAAAGTTATTACAGATTATAGGTTAGTAGAGTAAAAGAATAGAAGACAAAATATTCAACACCAGGTACATATAAGAAAATAGGCCGTGAACGTCGCCGCCTGAAATTTGCCAGAAAAAGAGAGCAGACCGAAGAATAATAAGACCGAAACAATCCCGTTTACGACTCAGAACGAAATCAAGACGAAGAAAACCGCCGAGTCAACCCGAAGAGGACACGAACTCTCCCGAGCTCACCTCGTGTTCGTCGTGCGAAAGATTATCGCACGACACGTACGCCATAGTGTCGTGGGACTGTTCCGAGACGCGCCTAGAGTACTGGGGCAGGAATACGTCGGAGCTGGCGTCATCGCACTCGAAGTCCTCCGGGCACTCGGTCTCGTAGATGACGTCGATGTCGTGGTGGTGTTCGTCGCAGCTGAACCACGAGTTGCGCGATGAGCGCCGTCGCGGCGGTCGCGGCTGACGTGGCCATGTTAGTAAGCAGGTGCGGGGCAAACAGTGCTTGTTATGTGATGATGTGAAATATGTGCGATAGAAATGTATCTATACGATAATAAATTAATATGATTGTTAATATAAATAAATAAAGCAACAAAGTAGTTAGTGGATTGATTAACGACTACGTAACCCCGGCTTTCACAGACTTCAGCATTCTGACATACTGATAAAGGACATTGGTGAACTGCAGATCAAAATCCTCCAATTACTGGTGGTGTGTGTATGTTTAAATAAAAAAAAAATGTGTACATGCAGCAATGATTAAAATATCTGATAGACAGGTGTGATGTTATGTATGTACATAATACCTATGTATGTATGTATGAAACCAAGTACCTTTTTATTCTGCGACGGTGTAACATGCAGCAGCGGATCGCGGATGTCGATACCGGAGTCGTGGTAGCTGAGCTTCACCAGGTGGTGGTCTGCGACGGCACCCACGGCGACGGCCTCGCCCTCCAGCGGGCCAACAGCCTCCAGGTCTCCGACGTCCCCCTGCTCGCCGGCATCGCCGCCAGCAACGGAACCATCTGCGCTCTCCTCTTTAGCGTTTTCGGCCGTCGACGACACCTGAGTGGTAGTAAGTTTAGAAAGAATACTGTTAAAAATGTTGAACGGTTCATATAAAGTCTATGAACCGTTTCCGACCGACGTGTCATGACGAGAATTTATTATACTCATTTTAAAATCATAATAAGTGAATGATTAATCTTCACCAATAACAAAAGCTCTACATTGTGTAACTTACACAGGGATTATGCACAGGTCAAGAAAATGTCATATGTTCGAAAAGGACAAAACTCGGGAGTAATTTACACATTGTGTAACTTTCATTAATCTACGCATGTTAAGGTAGCTAATTCATTCGCTCATTCACAACTCATAAAATGGCCAATTATTAAAATCGGTTGAAAATGTGGTTAATTAAGTATTGCATACTGATTTATTAATCATCTACTAAGTAATAGTACTAATTTACTAATACTAGGCACTAAAGTAAAAGTGTATACAAATGGATTTGTTCGTATGACTACTTACTTCGCTTCCCTGATCGATGGACATCCTATCCTTGCTAGGAATGGCCCAGTGGTGGTCCAGCAGTGATTTTCGCCTTTCTTCGGCAGTTTGTTGCTGAAAATACAACAATATTGGTTTAATATTATGGAGTTATCGACAAATTTCCTTCTAGTTTTTATCAAAAAACGTTGTAACATTCAAGAAAGTTGAGTTACATCCTATGTCTCACATTTCAGCTTCGATTATCTTTTCCCAAAGAGGGGTAGGCAGAGGCACTTGCTAAAGCAAATACCCACGGTTCACCAAGCGTATTCAAAGGCGTGAAGTGTATTTATTTATTTTTTTATTACCTTTTCCTCACATCTCGAGAATGTGAAACTTTTTTTAATTATCCACCGTTTTACCCTGCTATATAACGAAAGAGTATTTTTAGGGCGAGATGATTCTTTGACGGGTTCCACCTAAGCTCTACAGGTAATTCAGCGCCCTTATATTGGGGCTGCCTCTTTGCAACGCTTAGGTTTCGTGACTCCACATACCACTTATATTTATGTGATGATGTGTGGATGACTTGAACATGTCAGTTTACTACAGTACCTGCAGCGCAGTGGGCGTCACTAGGTCCCGGTCGAAGGCCTTAGGGAAAGCGGCGCCGCCGCGTTCGTCGTCCCCGTCGGGGTCCGCGTCGCCGCCCTCGCCCCCCTCCCCGCCGCCCGCCGCCGCCAGCTCCGGGAACGTCTCGTCCTGGAAACATTGTAGCGTTGTTATCAACCTGTACACTACTACACACATCAAAAGTGTCTAGGGATCAAGTACATTTTGGAAGATTGCAATGAAGAATATATTTTACAAAAACTAAATTCATTCATAATTTATTCAAGATGTGGTGATAAGTCATTGATACAGGCATGGGAAATTAGGTAGGAGACCAATCCAGAAGATTAGATTTGATTTAAATAAATTAGATTATGTTCTTGATCCCTAGACACTTTTGATGTGTGTAATAGAGTGAAGAGGTTTCTCCTTCATTGGCTTAGAACAATACTTGAGACTTGCAGTGAGCGTGGCAACTTTAAGTGACGTCTCTTTCTTTTGAATTCGAGGCACATATTTCTTAACCATTTGAGCCATGGAAGAATTTGAAAAACTTGACAAAATCTTTTTGGCTCCCCATTTCTTCGCAACCTCTGCAGGCAGAACGTTCCTATATTTTTCTCATAAGGATATCTCAAAAGCAAAAATTTTTTTGCTCATCTTGTGTCATCCTCCATGAATTTCATATTTTTGTCTCGATAAAAGATAAAAAAAACTCGGAAAATAAACTGTTAACTAAAGAGTCGAGATATGTTTAATCAGAGTTTTAAGCTATCTCTCTGAAGATGTAGGACGCAGTGAGTAATAGTGCTATTACTCTAGTGAGTTAACAATGGAATTGTAAATAGATGTCGCTGGCGTCATTCGAGCCACGTCAAAATGGAAAATTTTCCATGAAATGTATACTATTTGACATTTTTAGTTCCAACTTACTATTAATTCCATCAGTATGAAATCTGACTTTAGATATACATCACAGTGTAGTATTAAATAAGATTACTGTTGGAGACGAACACATTTGTCGGTTTTACTGAATTACGACTGCATTTATCGTCCCCGCGGCCGCCACTGCTCTTCTACCCACTGACAGTAACACTTGCATTACACTGTATCTCTGCCAATTCTTAATTTTCGAAACACGGATATTATAAACAGTCTACTTATTTTATTTATTCACCCACTGACCTAACATTACTAAAACCTCCATCTAAATATAGAACAGAACACCAATAAAACTTACTTTGACTAGAAGCGAGTCCTTGCCGGGTGAGTGCTCGGCTTTATTCATGTAGTAAATCTCAGCGGTTTCAGCCCTGCACATAAATAAAGCCACTTTAAGTATTGTGTATTGCGAAAAACATACATTGCACCATCAACTTATCCCATGCAAGTAAGAAAACAAGAATTGATATAATTAAAAATTAATCACATGTATAAGTGAGAGGTTTTGATAGAATTTTATAATTAAACTAGCTGTCCCGGCAAACATTTGTTTTGCCATAATAAGTTGCCTTTGTACACCGTGTATTGGGAGAAATACAACTGGTAGATGCATGAAAAATAGATAGTAGTCGATTCTCAGACCTACTGAATACGTGTATAAAATTTGGTCAAAATCGGTAAAGCCGTTTCGGAGGAGTATGGCAACGAAAACTGTGACACGAGAATTTTATATATTAGATGGAATTTACCAAGAAATAGAGAAGAAACGTGTTACAGAACATGATTATATCTTAAAGTGCAAGATGAAAGTTAAGTTGTAAAACAGCACCCCAATGCCATTCATTGCAATTTGAAGTATGTGTAGAGTTGAAGGAAGAGACGTTAGAAACCGCACTGCTCGTGAAATTGAGCAGTTTTTTTAAGGAAACGCGCATTTACATGATGTTATAAGTTTAAAACGGGTATTATAGCGCGTAAATAAGATAAGCTTACCGTGTGGTCACGACCGCGACACATAACTGTCGAACCGTCGGGCAAACAACGAAGGTAAGCTAAATGCTTCTCTTTGATAATTTTAGCACTATAATACCCGTTTTATACGTTTATTGAAATTGAGCAGTTAAACTAACACCCCATAAGGAGACGAATATGATGACCATTTTGATACCACAGGTTTGATTATGAACCTACTACCACACAAACCTCCTGACATTTCCCCTTGCAGTCGCTGAACATTACTTCCATCCAAACGACCAAACCACACGAACAAGCTCAAATACTTATGACGTACTTAAAAACTATTAATAATAGAAAAAAAGTCCGTACGCTTGCTCATACTTTTGTTGGTTGTGATCGGGAGTGTGGGTGCGCATGTGCGCTATATCGTAGAATATGGCCGCGTTCACAACGAACTCCATCGGTGCGATGACGCCGTACGACTCCGGGCCGTGCTCCATGACCAGCGTGTCTGACACGTTCGGGTCGAACATCACGGCGTTGGGCGTCACTAGCAGCACACCGGAAACCACGCCCTGAGGAATTGTAATACAACACTTGAGAAAGAAAACTATAACAATTACCACCTAACTAAAATTGTAACCACACTAACCACTTAAGAGATGAAATGAAACTATTTGAATCAATATATAGTATGCGTCAACGCTAATTCTGACTGCCACGCCTAAAACATACGTGACATATCTATTAAACGTAAAAAGGTTTATCTGTGCATACTGTTATCTCTCAATTTTCAAAATTACTGCATTATCTATACACACTCTGTCTACTCTTACTCTTTGGGAGTCTGGCGTGAAGCCATGTATGCATTTATTTGCATACGAAGTGACTTAAGAGGTACTTATGTATCTAAAGTTTCTTTTATCTACCGTTAACAGAACGAAGTCAATGCAGCACCACTTAACAGAATTACCTGAAAGTAGTATGCTGTATTTCCAAATTACTATGGACATTAATTAAAAGCTTAAACTTATTGGCTACGCCCCTTGCAGCGCTGGCTGTAAAGCAATCATTGTATTAGGTATCCCGACATGCTAACCTGTGATGTTAATAGAATGCGTCTTTCAGCTGCCTTTTTTCCTGACATATTGTAGGAACCGGCTCTGTTTATTCAGGCTATGGGCTAGAAACTTATTACTAAAGGCCCATATTGTCATTCTTACCTCTTTATTATATTCCAAATATTTCTTATGCCAAATGTGAGTCTTTGTAATCCTTATTATATGTCCACCCCCTTTTAGAGATTACAGATGTGAGTAGTATGTATGGCTTGTCGGGGTCTGTGTTTCCTGCGCAGTACAGTCTGAAGGCCGTCAAGTCGCGGGTGAATAGGTACCTAATGAACAAGTGTGCTTCATCGTAGACCACATCGCTGCTTAACATCTGGCAGGATGGTGGTCAAACGTTTATTCATTGTGTTAAAAAAAGGTACCTGTCCATCAGTGATGTGCCTAACGTTGATCTTGAGGAACCGCTGCGGGCCGCTGCTGCTGGTCGGCGCCTCGGGGGACACTGGCCGCAGGCTGTCGAGGATCTCTGCGAACGTTATGTAAAATATTAATAACTAGTAGACGCCCTGTGACTTCATCCCTGTATTTTCAGGGGTTTTTTGTACAGCCTACTCTACATTATTGATGTTAAAGTATTTTTTCTTGATGGCATCCGGAAATACTGTAAAGTCCATTTTTTTCCTAGTTTGACCTTCAATAACTGAGTTTTTTTTGGTGTTTTACTCATTGTTATGAGTTATTTTGAGTTGCTCATTGTTCCGATTTCGATATTTGTATATAAATGGCAAAGAATAAGGGTTATGGTATTGTTGACGAATTGGAAAAAACGGGGATAATTACATAGAATCGAAAAAGGATTTTTAATATAAACGACTGAGTTATCCGCGAACAAACAAAGATATAGACTCATTTTTTGATGTCGCTTAAAAACAAGTGAATGCACAAACACACGCTACACACATACATCTTTGAATGACTTATTAAGACGGGCATTGTGTTACAGCTAGCTCACAAACAATTTATTTTGACAATTAAAATCAAGGCCACAGCCAGAACAGTTGATTAAATAATCCACAAACACTGTTGTTTTTACATACAACTAGCTGACCTGGCAAACGTTGTTTTACCAAAATACTTTAAAGCCTATATGTTATTATAGTTTATAAGCTACAATACTGCCAAGTTTCGTCAAAATCCGTCCAGTACCTACTTTCTGCGTGAAAGAAGGACAAACATCCATCCATACATCCAGACATCCGTCCAAACTTTCGCATTTATAATATTAGTAGGATAATGACACGATTTGAAAAATAAAGCATAATAACATACTTTTACATATTATCTATATTATAAAAATATCGTTTCACACTCTTACAAAAATTATTAGGAGATCAGGGTGTGGATATGAGTAAAATAAAACGATTGATGTGGTCTAGGAAAATTATAAAATAATCTCAATCATTTTTATATTTGAACTTATAATGATAATTGTCTGGCGGCAGACATGGTCAGGGTTTCTGCCTCTAGGACCTCGCGGGTTCAATTCCCGCCACGGACATAATGCTTTAGTGATGAGCTAAGGCGTTATTGTGTGCGTCTGGGTATTTTATTTATCTATATGTATTTATGTAAGTATATCAGTCTCTAGTACCAATAACACAGGGTATCATAGTTTGGGGCCAGATGACCATGTGTAAAAAACGGTACTTTTTTACTATTTATTACATATTATACACATCACAATTGATGATCCAAGTTTAAAGAAATAAGCGACAAATACATACAAATGTACTTTGTAAATATGTGTCATACTGAATGTTCACCATCTTTACGTCAATGATATTAAATAGCACAATACAAGTATTGAGTTACTCAGGTTATTGATGTAACGTTCAATAGAGTATTTATAGCAAGAAATCATTATATTAGAATGAGCGAAACACTTTGGGTCATACGACGCCACACAAGCTTGACGGTGGAGGTAGGATTTAATAGCTTTAAAGCCACTAACACTTAACTGCAACTATCGTGCGATTTTCAACCTAAAGATATTCTAATGCCCATATAAACATAGAAAAAATCGCCGATTGTAAACATTGGACGTTTATGTCTATCACAATGGCTTAGGTAAAGTAAATACTGACCTGACCTACCAGTAAATTATCTTTGTATACACGACTAAGATGCATTTCAACATTCTACACAATTCATAATATGAAGTAAATATTGTTACTTTCGTTGAAACATGTGCATAAACATTTCGCTGCGCTCTTATCTTATCAGTAGGTTAAACTGATCAAATGTTTTTCAAATTATGAACTAAAAAAAACGACACCCATAGTGACGATTGTAACAGCAGTAAACTGTGTCGTGACAAGGAAGCGTTATAATAACTACATTACAAAGATAATCACATAATAATGCATTTTACCTAGAATAATAGTTTGATGTATCGGAACTAGCAAACAATAATACAAACGCCCTTGATAAAGTGAAATGGTACGAGGAGCGATACCGGCGTTTGTAGGTAATAATACCTACAAATGAATGCGCAAAATTCGAACGATAACATCGCAACTAAGCCGTCACTAGAGGTCGGTGGCAAATACCGTCTCTCTGAAACCTTAACCAACTGGTGCAACGACATGGGAAATTTCACTCATGTTATATGAGCAAGGGGGTTTTCGTTTTACCTTTTTCCTGTGCGGGCTCGCTAGGTGCACCCTGATTGGACTCGGAAGTGGTGTCGCCGCTCTCGGACGGTCCGTCGGACTCCTTGTCCCCATCTGCGGAGGCAACAACATCAGTTGTCATTAACACAATCCATTAGCACACTCTATGTAAGTACCTACACTAAGCGCACAGCTGGCTCACAACGTACCTTCGTACCAACGCTTCAGGAAATCAAAACTGAACATTCTTGAACATTACAAAACATACGGCTCATATCGTTTTTAAAACATAGTTTATCGCGTACAAAGATAACTCATGTCGCGTTTATATAGTACAATATGTGCGAATTTGAACGTGCTTACACATTTAAGTATTTGTTTTTTTTTGTGTTAGTGTTGTGGAACGTTGTCGCGTGGTTCTGACACGAGACCGCGGCTCGTACTGCGCTGTCGTTCCGCCGCACGACACTACGGCCGTTTCGTAAGAGATGTTTGCACGGTAAATAATAGGAAAAATATAACGTTTTTAGACAACGACACAGATGAATGGAGTACTCGAAGGTTGGTTGCTCTTGCCGGTGTTTGAGTCAAGTGCAAGATCAACATTAGTGCTCTTTATAAAACTCTCTCTGTTTCAACATACCGTACTAGACTATCTAGTATCATTGTTTAAGCACTATTCTGAATCAGTGTGTTTTATTACACGAGGCCCGTCGATTATTATCAATCACATTAATATTATAAAGGCGAATATTTCTGAGTGTGTATGTTTGTAACTTCTTCACGTCTAAACGGCTGGAGCGATTTTAACAAAATTTGGTATTGTGTTAGCTGACATCCTGGCTTAATACATAGACAATAAATTCAAACTGGGACGGGAAAAATTGCGGGTAACGCCGCCGGGATACGGTTAGTTTTAGATATTTCTCCTTTAGTTATAAGTCTTACTGTTCATTCTTACAAACATATTACAGTCACTTCACATGGACCGCACTGACATAACGCCGATGATAACTATGTCAGAATGTACAATGTATACAAGGCCTTGAAGATACCGGCACCTCTTATCAGTACACATTAGGTAAGGAGTATCGAGTCCTAATTAGTGGAAAGCGTACACTATTCTTTCCTTATCGATTACTCGTAAAAACTGTAAAATGGGACTACAACATCGGACTATGCTTGTGCGAATAATATTTTATGTACTCCGTTTTCAAACGACTTCAAAAAGGACTATTTCGCAATTCGACCATATACATGCTTATGTTCGTTAATTCTTCGGGAATTTTACGACACATTTTGCTCGACAACAAACGAAAGAGGACCATACATGTATGGAATATGTAAGTAAAACCACAACACCACTGCGATCGCCAATCCGCCTACGAAGCATGGCGATTATTGGCATTTCTCTCCATATGATCACGGAAATCATTGGGGAATACTTCATGTGGGTGATGATTGACAAACTCCATGAAAATACTTATCGATATTTTCGGCCTCCGGCTGTCCTAGACTCTACAACTATCCATAACACTTCACCACGGTTATTAAATTGTTATCATATGTATACGTATTTATAGTTACATAACAGTCGCATTTTAAAATAATAAAAATATAATAATGTAAAGTATAGGTAAGTACGACACTATCGCGAAAACAGCAACTATAAAAACAGAACCATCCAATCACTCTCAAGGTGCAAAGAACAAACAGTACAATGTAAACATTAAGCGATGTTGCGAACAATACATCTTACTTATTTTAAAAATACTCGGCGACAATGGACTACCGATTTCTGAATTTTATTACTATACTAGAAGGATCGTGGCGGTTTTACTAACACTGCTAGTTTTGTCAGTAAATAGAAGTAATGTATAATTATAGTTTTCAAGAAAAATAATCTGAATTCTAAACTTGAAATAGAAAGCAAACAATCATTCAACCAATTTTGGTAAAGTGGGACCTCCTTATGAAACAATACCGAATCTTAAATTGTATCCTAATAGTAATTAGTGCAAACTCACATAAGAAAGGAAAACGAAAATAGAAAGTACTGACAAATTCAGAGTCAATAAGTCAATTAATTTCCATTCCTTTATGCCAATTTACAATGATATATATCTAAGTGTATTTTCAACAGATCCCCCATCAAGTACTTAATGGCTTGAATGTCATTACGAGAATATGAACATATTTAGTTCATCAGACACGCATTGCGCTCCGGAGGATGAATACTAAACAGCTGAGTGAACTAGCTCGAATATTAATAACCAAATTAGTATAAGTACTACAAATGTAACTGATCTTGTATGTATATATCTGCAAAGCCATTCGTCGAATATAATAATATAAACGCACATACATACACATCGAATACATACACTGACGTCTATAAATCCCAAAAAGGGGTGGGCAGAACTCAGTGGCGTGCACTGGCTTTTACGACAAGGTAGGCAGTAATCCCCATGGATTGACACCTATGTATAGGTAACTTGTCTTTACGAAATATAGATACCAATATCTACTCACCCACAAAACACAGGACCATCGTTATGTGTGCCTATGTCGTGAGTATAACAAAAAAAGATCTAGCAATAACTCTGTTATTAGGTCTGGTAGCCAAAATACTACGGTAGGCAGTGTCTTTTTACCTATATGATGTGCCCGCCACTGGCAAAACCTGTTGTGGACAAAAAACAAGGTAACATTCCCTTCGTGCACTTGGGTCCATTGGTTTGATCCATTGATGGATCCTACTACACATTTAGCATAATATGGAGTTAAGAATATGGGCCTTCAGGTACATGTAGCTACATCACATCCTGAATAAACCTAAATCTCCAGATCCGGGAAGAAAGGGAGCGGATTCATTTCATTTATATCCAAAGGACAACAGCGGTCCTGTTGTACCTTTTACTGACAAGTCAAATCTCAAACATCGAAGAGAGAAGACATTAACACGAAACTAAATTGTAATATTGTTGACGTTACCAAACATCAGCCACGAAGGCCGACTGTTGCAATGATAAATTTGTTGTACTAACTTGGGGAAGGTCGCGGTGAAGTTTACGCCTGAAAATTTCCTATCTGCCCGCAGAAGACAGCGATCCAAAAAATTAACTAGACATAACTTAAGAACCGACTCCAACCAGTAAAATTAAGACTAATGGTTAACACAAAATGCTCTTATCAGAACTGAACCAAATATAAATGATAAAATACGAGAAGCATCAGCTTTCAAACAAAAAAAGGTCATCAAAATCGGTGCACCCCACCACATTTTTAATGTAAAAAATAAGGTAATAAACATTAAAAAAATACAGGCGAATTGAAAACTACCTCCTTTTTTAAAGATAATAATAAAGTTAATAATTAAGATATAACAATCATAGCAAGTTAGGTATATTCTGTCAATCTCCGACACATAGTTTCCTAACTGCCATTACTCTTTTCCTTACTAGGAAACTACCATTTTTTTATCACTATGAACAAGCGTTTGACCTCCATCCTGCCTGATGTTAAGCAGCAATGTGGTCTACGATGGAGCACAATACAAATTAAATACAAAAAATAGTCACATGTTATAACCTACTATACATACATATATACACTTCACGCCTGTCTCCCAGAGGGGTAGGCATAGATTACATACATATCTTCATTTGTCACGTTCCTGATATATCCCTTTCGCTTCATCTAGGTATATTCATACATCGTTTCAGACATGCTCTCCGATTTCGAGTACTTTTCACGCCACCTGCCGCCAGGACATCACCTTTCTGGTCGAAGTATGTCCTTCTGTGGCAAACTCTACTTACCCGGCCCCTGACATCACCCAAATAAATCTCTTTCGTTAATCGACTTACATCTATCCTCTCCATACGACAAAACCACTATTTATTAGCTAGCATTTATAGTGGGTCCAGTTGGGGGAGGTCGGATACTTGACTGGCAATCGAGAGATCGCGGGTTCGATACCGGCTATACTGGACGTGTGCCAATGGGACTCTTTCAGTACCTATGTACGTAACGTAACGTTCATACATGTGATACGGTGAAGAAGAATGCATACCACAAGGTGTGTGGTATGCATGCACACACTATAACGGCGATGGGCTCACCTCGTCACGTTGGGTTAAACACACTTGGTAAACCGTGGAAATTTGCTTAGCAAGTACTTCTATCTACCCCGCTTTGGGATTATAAATTCTGAAGTGTATTTTTGTTATCCATTAATCTCTTATCAGCCGTCATGTCATTTTAAAAAAATAAAGTTTTATCACAATATCCAATCACGCTTATAACGATGCATAACTGTAAATAATGTATTAGGTATAGGTAAATTTAAAATACCTGTTTACTAATAACTTCTTATCGCTATTACTATGTGACAAAGGTATGTACTCTAAACTTCTCGTAAAAGTTATGTAGTTTTACTTACAACAATAAAATAAAAATCTATTGTCTTATTGTCTACAATATTTCCGGTTTTAGAAAATAAGCACTAGAGATATTTAAAAGTGAATATTGCCTCAAAATACAGAATCAAGTTTATTTTTTACTTTAAGATAGATTAAAAAAAATATGTAATAGGTGAAGACGGCGGGACGATCTGGATCGCCATCTACCGGGGTGGCAGGAGGTGGCCCATAATAGAGAAGAGTGGAAGTCCTGGGGGGAGAGCTTTGCCTTGCCTTTTAAATAAAAATAAATATATATGGAATTTGATTAAAAAAGCTTAAGGGAAAGATTACCAAAAAGTGTAATAGTATAAGACTCTTTATAGTAAGACTTTTTAAAAGTTCCTAAATATAACAATATTGCTGATATTTATATATCGTACAGATTAATTAGGAGTGACCTGATTGTGAAGTGTTTTTGTACTCCACTGGCCGGGTAATAAAGTTAAAAAACAATAAATTTAAAACCTTACATTTAGAAAAAATGTGACTGTGAAACAGTGTTTTCAACAATGCTTAATCTAACCGAGCTTCGAATGCTTCAGAGTTCAATGTACTAGTTCTTTCAAGGGTTGCAACTGGAATATTTCTACACAATATTCTGAAGTCACTTTAAAGTGCATTCCGTCGGGCGCGAATGCATTTGCATAACTATTCTACTTATTAACTCTAATAAAATGTAAAACAAGAATTAAGCTCATGTTTTATAATATTACTAGCTGACCCGGCAACCGTTCTTTTGCCAATATACGTATACAGGCTGACTTCGGGGTCATGATCTGGACCAACTTTTCTAACTAAGCAAATTATAGCGATTCCAACAGTATAGTTATTTTTATGACTGAGACATTTTAACTTAAAAGTAAACACGTTTAAATGTATCGTTTCTTTCACAACAAAATTTATTGTCAGAAACATTTATACTAAAAAAAATATATAAATCACTATAATTTGCTGAGTAAGATAAAATGGGTCCGGATCATGACCCCGAAGTCATCCTGTATAATAATCATCGGCCATATTACGTCCACTGCTGGACGAGGGTCTCTCCTAATGATTTCCATCATTTGGGGGGAAGTACCAACAATCCCCCCGCTTGGCGAATGCACACTCATTAATTCACAGAGAGAGCTGGTGCCCGTTCTCTACAGAGTACCCTCGATCGCCTCGCCGCGACTCCCCTGACGGGAAAAATTGGGCTGGGATGGTGACACATGTATTCTACTCACCGTCACCACACGGGACTAGTCTTCCCTACGATCTTTTATCATTTGCCATCATCAAACCCCGATTTCCTTATCACCTTTGAAACATCTTCTGATGAACTTGCTCGTTAATCGCATACGGCGCGATTCAACGCGGTAATACCTACTCCCCGTAAGTAAACTGCTAATTAGTCATATTATTAACCATTCACAAGTAGTCCGTAATTGGAACGGATGGCGTGTGAATTAATAATAAATTCTTGAATACTTTAAGTACTCTCCTGCTTTGACTTGTAAACAGGTGTAAATATCAAAGTGAGCTGAACATTGAGGTGAAACGAGTTTTAGGACAGACACAAATAAGTCAAATATCATCATATGCTATGCAGTAATCTTAATCTCATTCGGTCACTTGTTCAGACATCGTATTTCGTTTCTCGCAATTCGGCAAATGTGGAAAAATCTATTTCTTACTATACAAATGAATTATCATATTTATTGGCCTAGAAAGTTGCAGCTTCCATGTAGATTGTGACCGAATAGGTAAGTCATTTACAGTCTAAAACTGAGTAATTCATGCGTTATTTTTTTTATAGAATTATAATGAAAACAAAACATGATCGAAGACTGTTTAAAAAAAGGAAACAAAAAAAAATACAACGGGTTTAACATCGATAATGGTGCCTATCTTTGCTTAGTTCATTAAATTTTGCTACATTCTACTACTTGCCAAAGCAAAAACGGGAAATATGTAGACTAATAGAAACTACTTCAGGGATCACAATATTGGAATAGATCTTTCATACATTTCAAGTGAAATAGTTTCTAACGTGGTGCAGGTCTTTTGTCTCCGCCTACCACTCCGGGAGACAGGTTTGAAGATACGTATTCTAATTATGGAAGATTATTGCATATTAATAAAAAAATATGGGCAAGACTAATGTCAAAAGAAAACGGTACGATGTCAGCTTAACACATTAATTCGGACTGTAGTGCTACTTTTACAATTAATTAGGGCGTACTTTATTAATAAGTTTTATAATATTGAATAGTTCATCTGTCTTCCGCAAGTGCCAGGCAAAGTGTTTTTTGTAAAAAATCGAATCAGATTCATCATGAAGTTTTCTTGCTTAGCTTTTACAATACATCTACACAGTTGTTAATGTGTAATTGTGTGACAGTCTGTAAATCTGATATAGTAAGTTGATAGAGAAGAATAAAAAAAAATTACAGGGTGTCAAGTTTGCAATACTGTTAAAGCTAACGAACGATACAAGATCCCAATTCTACTAATTACAAGTCTTTCAGTGGTGTACGTTGACGAATATTTGAGGCTTATAAAACCAAAACTGGCAACAACTTCGGCTAAAAGAGAAAGAAGAAGTTCATTCATTCAGACATTCTACATTGGGTGTAATTTTGGTGTGGATTTTACCACATTTGGTATGGTCTCTACTTATTTTCTATCGGATAATACCATTTTGGTAATCCGACATTTTCTTAGTTGGTAATATAGCTCAAAATTAAGGAAATGGCATTCACAGTTTATTTTTGCCAAAAAGTGGAGTTTGCCGAGTTTGGTTTTACATGCCACATCTGATGTCCATCATTGGCACGAACGTTTTAATACTAGTATAAGTGACATAGGAGACAAAAGTCAAAATCCAGCACTTTGTCACACTTTTGAGACCTTAAATGGCAGTGTACTAGCGCTAATCTAATACTCTCTCTAAATCTAAATTTAACTCTTTTTAAGTCTACATTGTAATGATTAAAACAATTTCAAAACTTTTACAATAAAAACATTTACATTTTTTGTGCCGACTAATCTTCAATGTCCTGAAAACGTTGAAATTGTTTACGACTGTTTGGTACTACTTTGCCAAACACATATTTTGTACGTTTAGAACTGTGCTTGATGTGTCTGTCAAACAAATTACTGATGAAAACTTACAGTTTGTCAAACAAATTTCATAGGACGTCTTTGTGACATTATTGTCTCACGTATGACATTAATGACAGGAGTTGGAGCCAAAATGTGTCAAAGAAACTGCCCCGTTAAACTTTATAGTTTTGTTCGCACTAACCTTTCCTCTTGTCGGGCACGAGCAGACTCTGTCCGGGGAATATGAACTGAGTGGCGAGCCGGTTCAGCTTGGTGAGCTCCGACGGCGTGGTGTCGAAGCGCGCGGCCACTGAAGTCAGCGTGTCGCGATCTCGGACCTGATAAACGACGTGTTAGACATTTATACAGAAAAGCAGACTTTTCAGATGGAAATAGCTAAGAAAATAAACTTCATTCGTTTACTGTAATAGATGGCGTAGCGAAATATTAATTTTTTTTTTGTATTGTTGTTGATCTATTGCCTTGTATGTTTTAGAAGAAATATTATTCCTTTTTGTCCTATTTCCGACTAATAATTTAAACAATAATAGACGCAATAGTAATTTCAAAGCATTTTTCAAATCCAATTTCTTTTTTGTTTATGAAGTAGGGCAATTCGGCATCTCGTTTTTTATACGCCATTGTTATTGATTATCACCAAGTACCAAGCCAGTTTGATAGTCGCTTTCTGGAAGTGTCAATCGATACAGATCAGCTGGTATCTATTAAACTAATCTCGATACATCTATGCTATCGCTTATTGTTTACGTCTAAGCTAAAAAGCGTCGTCATAGAATCATCTCAACTCTTGTATGATTTACGAGTACTCGCACCGACGTATTCAATGAGTAACTCCATAAATTTCGCTACCCGCAGTTGGCATTTACTTCAATTCAAATCGTTGCAATAACAATTGTAAATCCTTGACCGAGGAGCAGCGAGGTTGATATATTTATGAGACGCGAGATCTCTAAGATATACATGTGCGAGTGAACGCCCCGCGATATCTAACAGAATACGATCCCTTTAAATTTCTCATTTCATATTACACGTATAAGACAGCGTTTTCTCTTCATAAAATATTAGTTTTGTAGGACATTATATAGATACAAACGACCGCTTTAATGATATTAGTTGGCCTACAATACCGGTGATATACGTACATGTAGCACAATTTACAGCATAACTAAGGATTCCATGGACTTTTTATTTTGTACTAAATAATGGTGCAGGTGGAGGTCTCATATCTCTGCTTATGAATCTGAGAGACAGAGGTGAAGCTATATATGGCTCATGTGTGCAAGGACGCTCATCATATGAATTTACGCCTTATTTTAGATTTTAGTAGCAATTACATTTTTCAAGGAGTAGCTAGCTTAAGCACTGCACTACATTTGCTAGTTATTTATTCACTTGAACACAACCTGCCTCCTACAGGGAACAGCACAAGCACAGCATACGAGATATTTTATTTATAAACCCTCAGGAGAATTTGCACACTAAACCAGAACGGAAAAATCAGCTCTTCAGTTATTATCTTCGTATTCGCAATCTCCTTCGAAACGTCTCTACCCATAGTCATGTTTATTTTTTATACAAGAACAGGCCTTCTATTACATTCCGAGTATTCATAGCTTACTAGTTCACTAATTCAGTATTCTCCGTTCCCGTGGGAATTACCAGACTATTAAAAACACAATAAAAAGATAATAACCCTAACTAAAGGTTGTTTAAAAGTTACACGCGTACATAGATTTCGGAGACTTATTATTATTTTACAGTATAGATATAAATAGCACAACAATAATTGTCCGGTGTACAAAAAATAAATTATGATTAATGAACAATAGCAAATAATCAATCCTACAAATATAAGCTGTCTATATGTTACTTGTTCATGATTTACAGAGTGTGTAACTTTTTCACCGGAAAAATACTGAACAGATATTCATAAAATTATAGGGAGACTATTGAGATCTGTGGTCCAGTTGGTCAGATACTTAACTTGCAACCGGGACGTCGTGGGTTCGAGTCCGGCTACTGGATGTGTACCAATGGTATTCTTTTTCAGAGCCTATGTACGCAACGCAATGCTCGTACGGTGAAGGACAACATCGTGCTCAAACCCGCACACCACAAGGTGTGTGAATCCTATAACGGCGATGGGCGCACCCCGTCACGTTGGGTTAAATACGCTTGGTGAACCATAGGCATTTGCATTGGCAAGTGCCTCTGCCTACCCCGCTTTGGGATTAAAAGGCGTGAAGTGTATCTATAGGGAGACTATTATAATCACTTACCGCCGCATTCATGAAGTGTTAAAACATTGACTAAGTAGTTGACGTATATCAACACAGATTGGTTTGTCCGTATTTGGCGTACATTTGACCAGGTTATGAGACCTTTACTAACAGTGCACTAGAGCTGTTCTAACTTTATGAATACAAGGGCAAGACTCTTATTTAGATTATATGCTATTTATCTTGCGATTTCCATAGTTACAAAATAAGAACAGAACACAGTTCGTGATTTATAAAAATCAAACATACACACACCAAAAGTGTCTAGGGATCAAGTACATTTTAGAAGATTGCAATCAAGAATATATTTTACAAAAACTGAATTCATTCATGATTTATTCAAAATGTGGTGATAAGTCATGGGGATGGGGAATTAGGTAGGAGACCATTCCAGAAGATTATATTTGATTTAAATAAATTAGATTTTTTTAGAGCTAAAAATGTTCTTGATCCCTAGACACTTTTACATACACTTCACGCCTGTCACACTTTTGATGTGTATATATAGATTTATTACGGGATTACGAGGCTACAATTATGGGGCCGAGACCACTCACTACCCTTGCAAGTGACTACACCCCTTATAGCAATTAAACGTATGAATATATGGTAAAACATTTACAAAATAAAATACACGTACAGTGTAAGTCATCGTCTTGATAGGTGGCGGGGGAGGCAGTCTTTTCGCGTTCTCGTCCTCATCTGAAAATAAGACACAACATTCCATTAGACAAATAAAAAAATATACACGCGTGGGCACATATAAATTGACATATTGATACTCGTATAAATTTTGCGGCAAACAAAGTAACGTATTATTTACCAGATGAAATATAATATACTATCTATCACACCTTTTTAATTCTGAATCGACAACTCTCGCTAGGCAAATGCCTGTAGTTTACTGAGAGTATACAGCAGAGTGTAAAAGGACCTCGAGCAATGGTCTTAGAAACGTTGTTGGGCTGGTCAATATGAATAACTATTACTACAGTGACAACGTGGGGAAATGAAAAAAAAATTCAATTCCGATACAAAATGTCATCTCCCGAGGCAAAAAATAATATAATAATAGCTGTTCCGGCAAACGTTGTTTTACCAAAATACCTTATAGCCTATATGTTATTCTAGTTTATAAGCTACAATACTGCCAAGTTACGTCAGTCGTTCATCTGCCGTCCAGTTCTTTCTGCGTGAAATAGTAACAAACATCCATCCACACATACAAACTTTCACGTTTATAATATTACGAAAAATAATAATATCCTACTACATATTGTTCGTTTCCCCGTATTGTCGCATAGTAAATGTTGTTGATATTGACGAACCCAACAACGTTTCGAAGACCATTGCTCGGAGTCCTTTTACACGCAGTGGATGATTAACAGTGTTTCTATTCTAATAATATGCATGTGTCATACATATAAACCTTCATCAAGAATCACTCTTATCTATTAAAGAAAACCGCATCAAAATACGTTACGTAGTTTTAAAGATCTTAGCATACGTAGGGCTAGACAACGGAAGGCGACATTGTTTTATACTATGTATTGATAAATCATATTTTCACTGTGAAAGATAAGTCATCGGTATATTATGTAGAATACCTAACTATAGCCAAGTTTGGACTCACAACTTCCTATTAAGTCTAGGTACCAGACAACTACATTACAGCTATTGTACTCAGTTCATAATTACTTGAACTTTTATAGACAATATAAAACCGCCAGAAATAAATAAATGCAACACAAAAAGGAAATGTACAGTGTCGATTTGCTATGCGTAGGTGCGCAGGAGTTGTTGGCGCGACGCTGCCGCGCGCGCGTCATTTTCATGACTATAAAGTTTATTTACACTGCGCATCGGGTTGGCACTAGTTTATGTACCAGCTTACATTAATTTCCCCAACGACATAAAACTCACACACAACATTTCAAAACTATTTAGGTACTAAGTACCTACATACTTATACGCGTGTACGGAAAAACAGTGTTAGATCTGTATGCAATTTTGCAACATGAAGACGATAAACAAATAAAAGCTTAGATACTAGGAAACACTAAATTTCATCAATGCCAGTGTTTATATTCTTCATCGTAAATCAACGACTGTGTACTTCACCGATAAGGCGGGACCTACATAACGGTAAATCATTGAATAACGCGATGGAAGCCTTGACCTTATGCGGTGAATAAATTAAGATATATATTCGACGTTCATTGTTTTGGTGTTACAGCGGCCGCCTCCGTAAATAACTGAGAGTAATTATCGTATGTCACATGTGGCCGAGAGAAAAATGCAGCTGTCCGCGCCTCATCGCCTTCCTTTTTGCTCGAAACATTGTGCCTAAATTGGTACAAATTTGTACGAAATTAACGTCTCACTGCGTTGGTAAAGACGTTTTTATAGTCACGCACGTAAAAGAGGATAAGCTCAGTGTAACTTATACAGCTAAAGTTATTGGAGAAAATTAATGTACAGTGAAAATCACCCTAAGCTTGAAATATGTTATGATTTCAATGTGTGAAATGTTCAGCGGTATTATTTCCCTTTAAATGCAAAAATTATCACACATTTTTTTTTGTAGACAATATATTTAATATTACTGCTTTCAGACATAATAGAATCAAAGTTTTAATCCCAAAACGGGTTCGGCAGAGGCACTTGCTAAGCAACGGCCCACAGTTCATCAAGCGTATTTAACCCAACGTGACGGCATGAGCCCATCGCCGTTATAGGGTTCACACACCTAATGGTGTGTAAGTGGTGTTTCATCATGATGTTTTCCTTCGCCGTAAGTTTTTTTTTACATAATAATATCCCGGATTGTTTGCACACGAGTATGTACACAGGCTATGAAAAACATAAGACATATTGGCACATATTTGTGTGTTCGCAGGCGACTTCGACACCACAAGGTTCTCCGATTGCAAGTCGAGTGCCCGACGGTTAAGATACAGTCGGTCCTCGATTAGACAACAAGTTATGTCAAATTGATAGGCCACTTCCTTGACTGAATATACAGCACCATTCAAATACAATTCTTGCACAATATGTAACAATGTGGTGACACATCTTGATGACCGTCATTTTATCACAACACTTACATTTCTTCTTATCGTATTATTATTAACTAGCGTATTAAGGATAGGAGAAAGCAGTATTTTTGAGTTACCTACAGAGATTTTAAGGACGAGGAAAACGGTTTGTACTCCAGTAGAGTCAAATTTGAAAAACAAAATGTAAGGAAACTGTCTGTTTTAGCTAACTTGTCGGGTTAAATCAGGCGAACAAGGATCCAAGATACCAGATTTTGTTCCAATTCAATAAACACCTCGGACTGAAAAAGAAATGCCAAGAAAATATGATAATGAAAAAGTAATAATAACGAGAAACAAAAAAAAAGTAAAATACTGGATAACCCGGGAGATACCGAAAATAATGTACATATAATCTTCCTAGCTGAAGTCCACCGATCTAATTCCAAAATTAAATCCAAATAAAACAACAATCCATTAAAACCAGCTGACAAACTGCTTATCGAATTAAACTCACGTCGATAATCACTAAAGAGGTGGTCGGCATAATAGATCAACCGTAGGTATGTCGTCATAATCCGTACGGTACTTTTAGCAGAACAATTGGGGCTACGGTGTCATTGTATCGGTAATAGACCAGTCCACCGCCCTACAGTTCCGTTATCAACGCAGAATATCTGCCGACTTTCCTAAATAATTAAACATAGATATGTTTAAGACTTGCGCCACACTAATCAAATCACATACACAGCCAAGTAAATTCAGTAATCACTTGACGAATATTGAATTATACTCGGGTTTTGTCCGTGTTTTGGGTACCGTAAACTGGAGTGATTTGCAACTTGGGGGTTAATGAAAACAATCGATTTTCATGTATTTCTAATTCCTGAGCGTGGAATTCGTTGTACTAAATTTTGTTCTATGAGATAGTGTGAGACACAACTTAGCAGAACAAATATAACGCACTGGATCAAGGACCATGAGAAAAATAATGCTTTCATTCATACTGGGGTGCCAATTACAAATTACCAGAGGATACAGTACATTTGTCAAACATATGAGTAGCAGTATGGAGAGAATGGATGAAAGTCGATTGACGAAAGAGATTTATATGGGTGATGTATTGGAGAGGCCTATGTCTAGCAGTGGACAAGTATGGGCTAATGATGATGATGAATGGGCCGGGTGTGTAGAGGTCGCCCCAGAAGGACATACATCGACCAGATTGGTGATGTCCTGGCGGAAGGTGGCGTGAAAAGTACTCGAAACCGGAGGTCATGTATGAACGTAGATGAAGCGAAAGGGGTATGTGAGGACTGTGACAAATGGAGATATGTAGTATCTGCCTACCCCTCTGGGAGACAGGCGTGAAGTGTATGTTTGCATGTATGTTGAGTAGCACTGTTCTTACTTAACAGTTCAATCATACTTTCTTCATGCTTTCCTTGCGTTATAAGATTCGTTTGAAAACTCTAACTAACCTAAAAAACTGACACTAAGAAAGTAAGAACTAACCTAACCATTTTTACTAAATAGAATAGTCACACTGAATCATCAACTGCAATCTTTAATAATTTTCAGAATATTTCGACATAATACTGGCGTTGGATATTTATTATTGTTACGTCTCCGAGTGAATGACGATGTGATTTATCAAATGATAAAAATGTCTATCAGGGAAACTTTGGACGTAATGCGATAAATCAAAAGTAAATTCATAGAAATTATCATCAATACAATAATTATCCTGTATTGGTTGGGAAATTAAATACAATTGCTAAGTGTACTTCTAGCAAAATCTCGACACTGTCAATTCGATGTACAATTTCGTAGATCTAAAGGTACTGGTAGACGTGCTACTTAGTGGCATGCTTTTGGGGCTATTACGGTAAGTAACCGCCAAAGCGTCAAATATCTCAAAGTTTCTATTGTAATAAGAACAATAATATTACGGGAATCGCTGCAAAATCATGCCACTAACTAGCATGTGTATTAGTACCATAAATCCTATTTTTCAGACTTGATGTGACCAAAAGGTCATCATGTCTACAGGTACTGTCGTGACAATGTTTGAATTGAGTTCATGCATTACTAGTGGACGCCCCGTGATTTCATTCGCGTAGTTTCAGTATTTAATACAAACTATATCACCCTCTATTTAGTGACGCGGCCCACAGGCTAGATGAATAAAAAGTAAGTCCTTCCTCAAGCTCTAAACTATCTGTATGCCAAATTTTATTTAAATCGGTTCAGTAGTTTTAGCGTGAAAGCGACACATACAGACAGAGTTACTTTCGAATTTATAATATTAGTATGGATAAATAATTTTTGTTCATAAAATTCCTCCGCGAATGCATTATGATTGGGAAGAGCCGTGAATTTTATATTTTGATTTAGAATAGGTATAGTTACATAAAATTTATCAACCTATATCAATAGACAATTGATTATATCTCTTGTTACCGCTGTAGATGACGATGTTATGTAACGTATGGAAGTATGTGTGTCTGTAACGTACAATACGATTGAACATTCAACGTACTAAATATTTCAAAGTACTAGCTGTACCCCGGCGGTTGTTGCCCGCAATCCTCTTTTCGTGTGAATTCCGAGTTGAATTATAGCCTGCCTGTGTGATACAGACAGTAGTCTGTATCTGACCCTGTAATCACTGTTTTTAACCGACTTCAAAAAAAGAGGCATTTTTATGTTTGTTACCTCAGAAGTTTTGCCTGGGTGAACCGATTTGGATGTTTTTTTTTTAATTTGAAAGCTGGTGCTTCCCGTTTGGTCCCATATAAATTTGGTACAGTTCCGACAATCGCATCCATGAGAAAACCACATGTATGTCAAATTTTACTGGTTGAAGTCGGTTCTTTTTTTTTGTTTAAGTTATGCCAATATACATTTATTATTAACAGTGTTTCTCTGCTATTATATTTATGTATAATACATATAAACCTTCATCTCAAATCACTCTATTAATGAAAACCGCGTCAAAATTCGTCGCGTAGTTTCAAAGGACGTAGAGACAGACAGCGAGGGGCGACTTTGTTTTATACATACTATGTATTGATGTGGTAATCCAGGTTGTCGGATAACTCCATACTAAATTATAGAGGTAAATAAAATTGCTCCATCCGTTTAGACGTGAAGAGGTAATAAACATACAATCACCAACTTTCGTCTTTATAATATTAGTGTACTAAACGTCATTTGTACGGAAATTGATATGCAAGTGTAGACATAACAACGATCGTGGGAACTCAAGAACTGCAATATCTAAACACATACGCCTCTTGAGATAAAATGGAGTGACGTACAGTCAACATTATAGATATCTGAACAAACCAGTGACGTTCAAAATTATCTGCACAGAAAGAAAGCACTAGAAAATCAGGGTGTGATCACGTGTAACTTGTTTTTACTGTACATATGTACCAGTGGCGTGCACTGGCTTTTACGACAAGGTAGGCAGTAATACCCAAGGATTGACACCTATGTATAGGTAACTTGTCTTTACGAAACATAGGTACCCACGTGAATAGATAGTCACCCACAAAACACAGGACCTTCGTTAGCCTATGTCGTGAGTACAACAAAAAAGATGTAGCAATAAGTCTATTACTAGGTCGGGTAACCAAAATACTAAGGTAGGCAGTGTATTTTTGCCTAAATGGTGTGCACGCCACTGATATGTACGAGTATGTATAGTGTAATTCGGAAATAGACTCGATCGGCAGATTGTGCTTTTTAAGAAACTTCGAAAAAGGAATCTTTCTCAATTCGACCATGTATGCATTGTTTACGTTTTTCACGGATAACTTGGTCGTTTATGAACCGACTTTAATGGTATTTTTTTTTTGTTGCAATGAAGATACTTCCAAGACGATAATGGCAAATCCGATAAATCGAGGAAAACTTTAAAAAATCGTATGAGTGGGTGATGATTATACTGGTTGAACTTGGTTCTTTTTTCTTCAAAATTATTCTGGGTATTTGAAATGCCTGTTGAAATAGACACACTAGGGTCTACAGAAACAGTAGACTACATCTTCGAAGAGTATTTAATCAATTTGTATCAATATCCTCCTCATATTATAAATTCGAAAGTTTAGATGTCTGAATGTTTGGATGTATGGATATGGATTGATGTTTGTCCTTCTTTCACGCAGAAAGTACTGGACGGATTTTGATGAAACTTGGCAGTATTGTAGCTTATAAACTAGAATAACATATAGGCTATAAAGTATATTGGTAAAACATTGTTTGCCTGGTCAGCTAGTCAATACATAGTATAAAACAAAGTCGTCACTCGCTGTCTGTCCCTATGTAACATACATAGGGACAGTCAGCATAGATCTTTAAAAACTAGGCAACGGAATTTTCGGGGTTTTCTTCACTAGATAGAGAGATTCTTTAGAAAGGTTTCTATGTATAATACATGCATCATGCAATAGCAGAGAAACACTGTTAAAAATGTATACTGCCAAAACAACGTTTGCCGTGTCAGCTAGTTTTATAATTATTTAGTTAATAACATCCAGGTATATTTCAAACACAATCTCCTGACCGCAAACTAGTATGCTGCTCTATGGATGCCAACGACTAGATATGCTTTCACCACAGCAAATATCTCGGTTCATCACGGAAACATTGTATCGGAAAAGGGAAACGAACCTGCCACCGTCGCCCACCATCGTCCCAGAATCAATTAACCACGTTCCGATAGATATAGATATTGTATAAAGTGACTTAAATAATTAAACATCTTTAATACACTTCACGCCTTTTAATCCCAAAGCGATTGACCGAAATTCAAACGAACTTCAACCTTATATGAGTTGGTGGTATACCATTATCTTAGCTCTTTTCCCTAGCTGCATAAAACATCCATTGTCAAAACGTACAAGACTTTAACAATATTAAGAAAATAATGTGTTTCTCAGAACCTGTTGTACATTTCGACCAACAAGTTCATATATTTTGTTTCGTCGCCGGATGTTAAAACATGCATAATTGGCTAATAAAATTTTATTCAACATTCTTTTAATGATAAATAACGAATAAAGAATAATATTTTCCTTCCTCGGTTAAAGCGGAATATTGAGTGGATTACTTACGAAACATAAAACTTATCGTAAAATTGGAAGCTTTCGGTCGCAAGGTTAAAAACTTATATAGTCTCTACTCTGAAAAATATACTCCATTCATAGTAATAACAGGGTTATATTGAAAGTTCTTAGAACTGGCCATTTGCAAAAATACATAAAAAAAATAATAAACATTTTGAAAATAGAACTAGGTATTTGCCAATATTATTAAGTACATAATTATTTCATTCGAATGCTATTTTTTTTTACGTTTTGGCGGAAAATTGAAAATTGTCTGTGTGGCGTCAGCAACTCAGCATGAATTTAAAGAGAGAAAATTTTCGTACGATGATATTTCATAACTGAAGCTGTAGCTGCGATTCAAAAGGACGTAGTAGTAACAACGATACTAATATTATAAATGCGGAAGTAACTCTGTCTGTTTCGCTTGCACGCCGAAACTTTTGAACCGATTTAATTTAAATTTGGTAAACAGATAGTTTAGAGCTTGAGAATGGACATAGGAGACACGTTTTAATTTGAAAATAATATATATTGGCAAGACGATGTTTGTTGTGTCAGCTAGGTATATTTAGTCCCAAAACGACCACGAAAACATAAGTACCGTGTAGTAGTAAAAAGTGAGTAACACATCGCGACATAGGTAGTTTTCATTAAGTTTATTGCATATGAAATTAACCTAAAATGTCTCTAACTGGCTAAGGTTAGAAAGCGTGACTTTCCCCCGGTTTCTGTTTGAGTAATTAATTTGACAAGGGCAATTTTTCTCGCTCAGTGCTGTCACTGGCTAAAAATCCACCACCATCAGTCATATAGGTACATCGCTGATGAACTGTTTCGATTGCGTGCTAAAATTGATCACCCTTCAAGAAATCGGAGGCTAAACATTATTTCTGTCCACGTTGACACTTTATGAGTAATAAAAGGATGAAAACAAGGTAGCGTACCCTTTAATGATTATATTAATTAGACGTTATGAATAGGGAAGAATATTGACAGCCTTCTGAGAAACCGTTCATTATGACCGTCTATTACAAAAATACATCGTAACACTTTTCATAGAAAATTTAATAAGGCTGAAAGATTATATTTTTAAAATCTTACAACTTTAGAAAATCATATTTTTCTCTCATATTTATACATGTAACGTATGTAGGTATCTAGTCATCAAATAATCAGCGACATAGTTAAAAAACCTACTTTAAACAACCGGTTTAGGTTAGTATAACATCGGCCTCATATCGACCTAGGTTTTATTTATTATAAATAATGGTAATATCCATATAAAATTATAAAACGATCGGGTTCTAGTATCGAAATACCTACTAGCTGTCCGGGCAAACATTTGTTTTGCTATAGAAAGTCGCCTTTGTCCCCCGTTTATTGGAAGAATTAGGGGCAAAATTCACATTTATTCACCTTTTAAACCTGCTCTGGACTGCCACAAAAAATCCATTACCAAAATTAACCAAATCGGTCCAACAATTCTTGTGTTATAGCGAGACTAACAAATTCATTTTTATCTATGAATAAAACTCAGTCCTGACCCTTGATACTAGAAAGCTGTGAGAATATTTAAAATTCTACTACAGAAAATATGTGGGGGGGGGGAAGAAGTTAATATAAGAATAACTTAAATTTTTGGGGGATTTATGGTTTAAAAATTGGGTTTTTACTAGAAATGAATAGTGAAACTGCGCGAAAGAAATCGCGGGGCGTCCACTAGGTATTGGATAAAGATCGATACCTAATAAGCTGAACATCAAATATTGCGGGATCCATTGTTCCCGCTAATCCAGTACAAGATTGCTACGTGAGATGTATAGGGGTGTGAAGCTAAGCACCCTCACCTTTGTGAACAGCGTCGAACCTGCCCTCGACCTTGGAGCGTAGCGCGTCGAGGTCGAACGGCGACGCGAAACCGTGGTCCACCGATCGACTCTTAGACCTGCAACGTACACACACACAGGTAAACACGGATTGTCCCGCCACAGAGGCTCCTGTCCTAATAACAGTAAACGAGAGATATTTCATACAAGGTCACCTGACCATCTATTAGGATTCAATGTATGCCAGACTGATACCGATACTTTTAAACACATAATTAAATAAGTCAGCCGCAGCTCACCATTAATGTATTAATTTAGTATGTCGGAGGCAGGAATCGAGCCCGCGACCGTCGTCGTTCTATGTGTCGTATAGTATTCTGAAACTACCCTCAAATAGGAAACTCTGTTCACGTAAAGTTTGTCTCGCTCTAATCGCTTTTGCATAAAAGGGACAAACTATACACTCGATTATTATTGATTGCAGGACACATGATAACAAAATACCTACACAGAATTAAGTAGTAGGTATGATGGAGATTTCTCGACGTAAACTAGACCTTAGGGTCAGGTTCTACATTTTTATTATAGCTTCGTAAGATAACAAATAGTTATGGCATCAATTTATATGGAAATTCGTAAACATGTCGCATACCGGCACGGATTATAATAGGTCATGTGAAACAATATTGGCACTGGCGGATAAAAATACTCATCTTTGAAAACACTAATACTCCTTCTACCTACCTACCTACCTATTTAAACTTTAACTAAACAAAATATCTCTATCGGGAATTAAATACGTCTTGTATAAAAATATGTTACTGTTTATCTTCAACATACAAAGCCGAGTCTACGAAAAATCGACGACATAATAAGAACTATATTTATAAGCCTTAAATACACATATATTATATTACACAACTTAACCATTGTTATAACGAACATTGTTATGTCAAATATACCAGAAACAACCACTGACAAACATGTTTACATGGAAAATATTAAACTTTATTGCTTCTTATGAAACCCTGCAATATTAACAATTTCCTATGGCAAACGGTTCATTGATTGAAAGTCGAAGAACCAATCGGAAATGTGCTCAGGCTGTATATAACGAAATATCCTTCCAACCGTTCGCTCGTTAAAATTACATTGCAGAAGTGGGTTTATCGACTTATTATAAGTGGCCATTTATTAAAACAAAGTGGAGTACAAAGCGCTATCCAAAATTAAACCTTAAAGCAAATAACGGAGAATTGTTTTGATAAAATTCTAAAGGTTGAAAATGACAGGGAATATTGTAATTTTTAGGTCTAACGGTATTTCAGGCCGACTCGGGTGTTACCGACATGACGAGTGCGTCACCACCGTTTCACAGGACCAAATGTTCCGCTGCGGAGGTCGATGCACGCAAATAATATAAAGACATATATATCGAAATAACTGTCTCCGGCACGATCTACTCGGCCCACTGAAATAATTATACTCAGAACTATTTCGGTCAAGCGTCATCGTAAACATTTACAATCGGCCGATTTATTATGGTTTCCCACAAAATTCCATTTTAGACGGTGATGTTTCCTTGCCCCAGGAACATCAGTAATAAAACTGAAGATTATTGGCGTCGTAACAATACTTCGTATAAGAGGACCCCGAACAATGTGCTTAGAAATGTTGTTGGGCTCGTCAATATGAACAACTTGTACTGTGGCGACAATGCTGGGAAATGAAAAAAAATCATCCATATACGAAATGTTATCTCCCTAGGATAAACATTGTCTACTAATGGACTCGACAGACGTTGTCCTGTCTTAACTATTAATATGAATATTTAGGGTGGCCTGTGCCCAGCAGTGTTTTTCTTTCTTTCATGAGAACCTTCTGCTGTCATTAATAAGCACAACAAAGAAAGAATTAGCGAAATCGGTCCACCCGTTCCGGAGTTATACCGTGACAACGAAAATTGATAAGATTTTTTTTATATCCCTGCATTCTCGCCATAGTAAAAGTTGTTCTTATTGACGAACCCAACACACGTTTCTAAAAACATTGCTCGGGGTCCTTTTACACGCAGTATACCCGTCTAAATCCATCTAAGTAATTAAAACTGCAAAAACCAGTTCAATATAATGGGTTTGCTAATAAGTAGTGTAGGAAACTGAAGAACTAATGGGTCTAGTAAAGACTTTTCCACCAATTACGCACTTTCGGCATATTCGCCAATTGAACCAATATTTTGTGATTTTTTTCTACTCTCCGAAGTCATTGGGCAATTTTATACTAACCAACTTGTACCTAGCAACTACCCACAAATTTTTGACATAAAGTATGTCCCCATAAATTAAACAATTGAAATGTTTCTTTCACGAGCTGACTATTATCGAGTTTTATTAAGATAAAACACATTTAATATTAAATCGCAAAACTCGTTCTGTTATAACTCTCCGTGTTATTTATTACTTAGGCTAACATTCTGAAACTTAGATCAAGCAATATTAGTTAGTCTATTTTTAATTCGATGGACCAATTTGACAGTTCCTATGCGTACAATGATACTTTATTCATATATAAATTAACATATATATAAATTAGCAGAGTACAAAATTGTGTAGAATGGGAACTGTCAATTTGTTCCGTCATAATTATAAAATAGACTAAAATGAGGAAAGTTGTATGCTTTATCTCACTCTAATGGCAAGTAACAAAAAGAGACAAATACTCATTAAGTATTCATCATCATCATCAGCCCATATGAAGTATTATATAAGCATTTCTTTTTCGTTCAGAACATGGGCTCTTAGCAATATAAAGTTGGGTCATAGGATGAGTTAGATAAATAAGAACATAAATATTTCGCTTATATTTAGACGGTAGGTTGTCAAATCAAATGGCGAAGTGCCAGGTGCCCTGATCATTGTTTTCCTTTGTCCAATCATAGGGCGTGTATTTCCCTACACTGGAACTTCACACTTAAAAACTGTCAATAATAATAATACTTATGAAAACTAGGTTATATGTATCAAATATTCACACTGGATAACAATATTAGAAACTGTTTATCAGTCCTACAGAAGACAAGCTTTTTACACATTAGGGAATATAACGTTTATTGACAGATTTTGGTTCCTCGTCCGGATGAAACATAATAAATACACGGCATGCGATAATATTTGTGGCTGCAAAAAGGCAGCATTATGCTGATGCTTACATTCGCAACACTGATTTTCACCCAGTTTATGACAGAAGGGAGGGAGCATAATCTGCCATGGATCATTTCCCTTTACATGTTACAAAATATTGATTGGTACATACATACCGACAAAAAAATCTCGGAAAATATACCCAGACTACGAGTATTATAGTATTGGAAACGTTGTATTGTTAGTCTGTTCTGTATACGCTGTACGTATGTACCTATAAGTTATAAGTTCAGATTATTGCCAAAGTTCAAGTAGGTACATTGAAGTAAAACAATAGCACAATTTACAATTTTTAAACACTTTTTCATCAACTTTTGAATACTATGTGTGTATAGCAGTGCGAAAATAACATATTTTATATTAGTGGCTTAGTACATACAATGTAATATCTAGATGTAAAAATACCTAATGTAAATCTATAGTTTGTAATGACGAGTAACAACTAAAATTTTAATGAAAATTGTACCTTTTGAAGACCTGGTCGATGCTCTCGACACTCCTGGACAGCTGCTGCGAAGCTCGCCTAGACCTGCATGCAACAAACACACCAAATCTAGACAGGCAGCATGCAAACAAAACAAGTGAACAAGCTCTCTTTGACCTTTGTGAAGCGAAACTACGCAATATTAAATTGTTCCTCTATATCCAAAAGTGACTTTTATTTCATGTCACCGTATTTTTTTTTTGCTATATCTCTTCCGACAAGCTACAACAATTTCCACACAAAGACAAAGAGAGCTTTATTAAAAAATAATAAGTTTAAAAATAAAATGAAATTATTAAAACGTGTGCGTGTGTTGGAATAAATGAGCACATCCAACATGCAGTACACTTGTATGTATGACTTTGACACTTTTTAGAAACAGTGCAATATAATAAATAACCTAGAAAAAATCAGGAACTGTGCGGATATTCAACGTAAATGTGATTCATACTACCCACGTAAGTATATTAAATAAAGGAAATGGAAGAACTAATTGCTTTAACGCGTCAACGCACGAGCCGATTCAGGGCAATTTCCTTTAACACAAAGCTCATGTTACTTCTATTATCTATGGCGAATAAAAAAAAGAACGGAAGGAATAATTGTCGATGGATAATTGTTGAAATATACGAGACAGCTTCGCAGTTGCAACATCGATTGTCACAACGGAAACAATAGACATATAATGATTGAATGATTATTTATCACTTCGCATTCATTAGTTACATTACAATTACGTTACAACATAAACATGTAAGCTAAATGTGTTAAACTAAGCAAGTATGTGACGAATCATTTATTAGTTCACCATAACAATGCCGAATATTTCTTAACTACATACAGGTAAGAAAAGAAATACGGTAACAAGATATAATAATCTGGCCAAAGGAAATATTCTGAAACGTGAACCAAGTACTACTCAGATAAAGTTTATTCTTTGCCTAACTCTAATAACAAGTGTCAAAAACAGATAAATACGCCTCAAGTATTACATAAGCATTGATTTCCTTTCAGAATTTGTGGGCCTTTGTCTCCAAAGATAGTGTCCATCACAATGTGAAATTGTTTAAGAACGCATTTATTTTAGTACATATTTGTATTACATACAAGTATTAAAATATTCGAAGCGAAAACCAAATATTTTTTTCAAAAGCAATACTTTAAAGCGTTTTGTCTAAACAAACATTTAACGTTATACCTAAACATTACACGTCTACTATCACGAAAGATAAACATACAAGGCAGAGTGTATCATGTGATGTTTACCTGATTTAATGTATATACACCTAAGTACCTACTGTGTATGTAGGTATACATAGGTAAATTTTATACATTAATTAATCGATAACGTTTCAGACGTTTCCTGCAATAACTAAACACTGCACAACACGACATCGCGACAATCTCGGCGCTTTATCAAAGCTGGAAACTTCTACAAAGAATTGCGGAAAAAATTGTCAATTTCCATTTGTTACAAAGAACAAGCTTCTCTCTCCGTTTCCTAGAGAAGGAAAAGTGTGGGTCACACACCACTGTTGTACCTATAACGTCTTGTTATATAATATAACAAATAGGAATTACTCATAAATCGTCCATGTTCGGTTATCACGTGTAAACTACTAATGAAAACTAATTACTGAACTTGATGAAATTTGGCATGAGCACAAACATCGAGTCATCATCCAGATTCATCTCTAACTACTACTTTCATCGTAAAGTTCGTATGGGTTGCCAAAGTAGATAACTCGAGACTCAATTCAATGCGACGTTGTGCAGAGAAGAGTATTCGAAAAATAATAAATTCCCTGAATTGTTGCAACATATTGTGTACCGATTGTGAGCGAAGTCGCGGTTCCTCCACGCTTCTGGGTCAGTAGTACGACCAGGAAACTTATTAGGGGTAGAAATAAACACAACAAAGGGAATTGTTTGTACTTGTTTGCACTGGCGGTACTACTGACAGTGAGTGGCCAGTCCGTATACAATAAAACTGGTTACGATAACGGATTGGACAGTACTTTATGTTGATATGATTTCTCTTCTAGATTAGTCCTCGCCTCCGTCTTTGGGAAGTGGTATATACATTTTAGAAGTACTGATTATGTTACTGGTTAATTGCCCAATAACCCTCTCGAGAATCCTGGATAAATATACGAAGAAATACAACTAATATATTCTGTAAGTTTTGAATTACTAATGTGTTCCATTTTCACTACGTCGCGCTTTCTATTCCTTTCGTCCTTAAATATCAGTATTAAAATGTGCAGCGCAGCCAGCGCAAAAAAGAAAAGAATAATACCTTGTAGGTACCTACATAACGCGACCGCAAGTAACCTTTACTAGTCGGTTAGGTTGAAAACCCTGAATCCAAGTAAGTGGCTTGTCTCAAAAATTCTCCGTACCACTTAATTTCGCTATAGAATTCGATGTTAAAAGAACCATATTTAATCCGCGACCTGCAGTTTCTGGCAGCTTAAATTACTCGAATATTCAGCATTAATTACAGAGAAGATGTTTAAGTCTGAGCGCTTTAAGTTACATAAGGCGGTTCAGCAGGTCCGGTCGGGAGGAGCCATTCATAGCTGAGCCCTGTAACGTTGTACCCGGCCGCCCCCGGGTCGGGCGGGAGCTGTGGGCGGCCGGGACACACTCCCCCACCGCTCCCGACCCACGGGCGGGCGGGGCGGCGCCCTTGACACTGGGCCGCGTTCAGCCTCTCACGTATTTACCAACATACCAGTGTTTGTTGCGAACCTCTTTGTAAGGATTACAGCGGTTTTTGTATTTTTCAGGGAACATTTGTGACGTAACACGTGTAAGTAGCCGGCCTCGAAAGCGGAGCGGGGATGCCAGAGCGGAAGAAAACAAAGGCATGCAAGCCTATAGGTACTTGTTCTGATACTACGGGCAGATATTTCAAACGCATCCGGCGCTGGTGACCGGAAGATATTTAATACATACGTTTAAGGTAAACTAACGACACATTAGAATACTTTGTGTTGGCGCTGCTACCTACAACACAACATACATTTTCCTGTTCTCTGTACTGTAGCTATATGTACTAAGGGGACATACAAGAACACGGAAGGGAGCGTTTATTGATCTGACATCGAATAGATACGTCTCAATTCCTATATTGACAAGTTCCGTTGTGAGCTGATTGCGTTGCCGCGAATACAACAGACAGCAAATGCATTTTAAATGGACATTCAATTAAAATAACAAGTTAACTGTAATACTTAAAATCATAATAATTCTGCACTTATCGCACTCTAGGATGCATAAAATGTATACAGTACAGATTTATATATTAACTTATCAACGCCCTGACCGCACCGTGAATAATATGAGGCACATTATCACACAGTTGATAAAGGCGGACTCCAGGTGTTGCCGCGCCAGTGAATTGGGCAACCTGAATAGACACTGACAGAAGAAGAGCCGGAAGACGTAGCTAGCTAGAAATAGATATTTTTTTATGTGAATTAGCACACAAAACTATACACCCACATATTATGTCGATATTACAATACAACTCCAAATATTCTGTCCAATCTTGTAGGGATTATGAACGTCAAGTTACATACATTGAACAAAATACTTATAACAATGTTTTATATACACTTGGACACTTGCATCAATGTTTTATATACTTTCGTACAACTAGCGTGTGAATATAACGCATAGAATTTACGTAACAACCTTGGTAGGTACTGTAGGAATTGGTTTTCAGTTCGCACTTGTATGCCGATAATCATAACCGATAGCCGAACACAATCTGCACCTTATCTATAGAAATCGTAATCACATCACACTGATTGGATGAACATAGCGTATCGAAACATTTAGATTTATACCTTTTTCCGTTTTCAATATCTAATGTTGAGTTGGATGTAGTAACAATTTCCACCGGCGAAATATGTACAAGAAAACGAAATAAAGATCTGGTAATTTGTTCGTGAAATACGAAATAACCAGCGTACATGGATATGTATCAAACAAGTTTTCTCGTGAATCTTTGGCCGGTGGAAATGTAGGGTAGCAATGTAAGATCTTTCCTATGTGTTTCGTCATATTTAAGATAAAATAGCCATTCCGTATGCCTTTCAAAGGTCAACCTTTACCTAAGCTTTGTATTAAAACAACTAGAATATTTCGTTCCGAACTAAGAAACACAGGAAAAAGTTTGTAAACTATAATAATTAAATATTACATCATTTAATAGTAATAGCTGAGTTTACCATAGCTGGGTAAAGACCACACTCTGGCCACATTCAGCGGATATCAACTAGTTCTAATTATTGTGATATTATGATATAAACACATTACACAAATTACATTAATGGTGTTAGTAGATACAATTTAATTGTGTAACTGGCTTAGATAAGAAAATCGTATCAATCTATATGTCATAAATAGCTTTCAGCTACAACAAGTGTTACCATGTATGGAAATTGTGTCAAATTAAGCAAAGTCTATTCACATTTTGTACGTTGGTGCGTGACCCGCGTCACGTACGTGCTATGTTGCAACGCAATATTATCGACTTACTAGCACAGAACATTTATTGTGATATTAAAAAAATAGGTTATGGCGGTTAATTTAGAAAAAAACGTACACTATTTAACGGTAACGGTAACTAAGCCTAAATGTTTATGTAAAACAGTATAGATGAAAGAGTGTATTAAACTAATTTGTCTTTATAAAACAGAAAGTAAAAATATTTATATTTATAAACCACATACAGGAATAATATAGGTTTATTTTGTACTTCGTATCCGTCAAAAATCACAAGCGAAATGATATCATTTTTTATTGCATTCGGTGTCCTGATTTGTTGAGTAATACTGGCTATATAAGAGCACTATGAAATCCTAGCCATCAAGAAACTGTTGGTGACCATTAAAAAAAACACGCAATTTTATTTGATGCAGCTTCCGATCACATGCGTGTGTAGCGTAACTGCATTCCTTCATCACAAATTGACTAGACGACGTGCAACTAGAAAAGTACAATGATTCGTTATCAGGTAATTTATGAGCACTGAGTTTATATTAATGTCACCCTGCTCACTAACGAGTGGCACCATACCTGTCCAGTGCCTAGGGCTCAGTTGACCCTAATGACTAAAACGACCTCCGCAAACTGCTGCACAAACAATTCTTCTGACATCAATAGGCATATGGTCACAATGATCTAATAATAAACACACCAGGTAAGTACAGTTCAAGGTGGACCATAGCAATATAGATCAGGATCAGATCTCAACCAAAGGAAAGATACATTAAAACTTGTACAGTCTAGGCCCGAGGCTTCTGGCCTATGGCCGAGACGTGACGAAGCACCAATCCCCCGGCCTACATTTGTTTACCGAACGTTTCCCCACTCGACATATTGCTATTCAGATAGTCAAAACAATACAATACCCAATATTCAATAGACTGCTTCAAGTGTCTGACTAGTTATGATTAATCACGTTTCTTTCCACTGTAAAAGCCAAT
Organism: Conopomorpha cramerella; assembly: GCA_012932125.1. NCBI lineage: Eukaryota > Metazoa > Arthropoda > Insecta > Lepidoptera > Gracillariidae > Conopomorpha > Conopomorpha cramerella. The sequence goes on along the minus strand of SJJU01000447.1, from coordinate 80,500 downwards.
TCCATAATTAATCACGTTGGTTCCATATTAAACTGTGCCATGTGCTCCTAGTTAGTACGTTTAGTCACAGCATTTATTTGTGATTTAACACAATCGAAGTTCAAAATTAACTACAAAACAGTGTAGAGAGAGAGAGAGAGCGTCTAAATCTTGCGTAATACAAATTCAAGGTTACGGCTTCTGAAATAAGCGCTGCATGCAAAAAATATTAGGAGTGATTTAGTGTAGAAAAAAATTCCGAAAACTTCTGACGTCGTCTATCTAGTGACGACAGACACAAACTGATAATCAAAACATGTCACAAGTGAACAACGACGATAGCTACATGGCAGCCATAAAAGTGATGAGGTGCGCAATACTCCGTCTGCCTTCTAATTGCAGGTCCACAATTAGCAGTGTCCATAAACGAGCACAATTGCCGCAATGGGAGGAAATGGGCATTCATCCTATAGATAGATCAGTAAGTGCAGTAGCGGCATTACAGCTTCACACTTGCGCTGGAAGGTCTGAATCGACGAGATCCTGCTTGCACTAAACGATTGATGGCGTGCCTTACTTGATACACGGCACTCGCTCGTTGCTAATAATCAAGGTATGGAAAGATTTGCGAGTACATGTATAGACCATATTTTAAGAATATCAGGCATCAGACTAATCGATGATGAATTGATGGTGGACACAATCTTCAGAATCACCCATCGCCCAAGTTCAATACGACTAGAAAATATAATGCAGAATTTGGCGATAAATTGTAACCCATTTGTTGTCCAATGATACCAAAGATTTCCACTCACGTCGTGTATTGGGATAAATATGCTAATATCAAAGATCAGTATGGGTCGAAATAAAACATTAGTTTACATTTTAAGTGCGTTTATAACGCGTCGTTCGAACCAGAAATAGTTGTATAAATCTGGTTCTGGATGGAGCAATTAAGATTAGAAATATTATTATAAACAAACGAGATAAAACTTATAAATAAACACGTCTAGTACCTACTTGGGAGATTAGAGGCTAGGCTATATGCACATGTGCAAAACGACATCGCCAGTGATATATGCGTGCATTTTATATGAGACAGAATGTCCTTGCCTTGCCATCACAAGGTGCACGCCACTCACACATAAGCTTACGCACAAGCCACTCAGCATTGTACACTCCCTCAAGAAAATCTTAGGTCATTTAAAGGTCACGTATGTTGTAATTCCGTGGCAGCACTTAGAAGGGAATGGTGTGATTATACATGTCACATTTTCACGCAGCAGCAGACAGAGAAATGCGAAGTGGAGTTGGAATGATCGTTCGTACACAAGCGAGCGGCAGACTCACCTATCATGCCGCACAATAGATACGGCGACACAAAATTACACTTAGGAAGGATTTATCAGCACATTCCACTCTGAGCGAGCATTGGTTTTAGGCGACAAATTTCACCGCAAGACTGTAGGGCTGTCACCACTAACAGTATCAACACGCCAAAATATATTGAACAATTTGTTGACAAAATAACGACAATCTGGTACAACTAAATTTTACTTTGTACATTATAACACTCGTCGATCTGGTGTCACTGAACCTTGTCATCTTTAAATAGGATAAACTTACAATAAAAACCACATGTTTGGAATAGGTGAAATATATAATAATTTGGATACTATGTACCTACGCCAAAATCCAGTATAACCAGTGTTTAAAATGTCCATAAAGGAAACACACAAGTACGGTAATAAAAATATCTAAAATGAAAAAACATAATAAAACACAAAGAACAATGCTGATGATCTAATTGTAATGCAAGGCAAGTGACAATGTTGTGCTGCGTGTACGAAACGGTAGCAAAGTAGGCGCTGTGTACAAATTACGTAGTATCTTTCAAATCAATGGCCATCAGCAAGTAGGTACTAGAAACAAAACAAGTGTCCAAACACAACCCTACGAAGAAAATATACGAGCTTTTTACTCCTCATATATACGGTGCTCCCAAGATAAAAGGATTGTATGAATACATTTTCTTCTCAAACAAACATTTTAGTTTTGTTTGAAAAGAACACTAACATCTGTTTCATAATTGCTACATCGCATTCGCATTCTGTACCAATTATACGAAGCTCAATTTCAAAGGCGTAACTGTGTAGAATGGCCTCATACGTATAATTTGCTGACACGTTGCCGAGGTTTTTTGACCGACTTCAGAAAAGAAGGAGGTTCTCAATTCGAAGGCATTTTTTTATGTTTATTACCTCTAAACTTTTAACTGGGTGAACCGATTTGTATGACTCTTTTTTTTTTGCTTCTCCTTTGTTCCCATTTAAATTTTGTTCGGTTCCGACAATGGCGTAAATGAGAAAGTCTTAATATTTTACTCATCAATTTAGACATAAACGTAACGTATTATTCATAACAAAAACTAAATTATAGAGGGACGGAAACTGTTCGAGCAATTTGGCATTTATTAACAATATCTAATGTTTTCGTTGCAAAAGTGAAAGAACACAATGTATCCGCTACATATTCATGAACACGAATTGTTACCATCCTAAAGGGGATCGGTTCGGTGACAAACTTTCGCTATGCGACCTTACTGTTGTGTGTGCCAAAGAAAATATATACACGAATTTTACTCCAACGCTCATTTATCCGACTACGAATGTATTTTAGGTACAGCTAACAAAAACAACATCCATTTTGTTTGTTATTCATAGTAGGTAACATTATTTTTTTTTCTCATTTTAAGCTTAGCTTGGCATGCTTACATGCATTAAAGCTCTGTCACGTAGTTCAGGTTTCATCTGTTCTTTTTTCTGTCCTATGCTGATGATGGCCATATTAGTGGAAAACACAGCATCGTTTTGTAAGATACTATAAAATAATATAGAGTAATATCTTTTAGCATATTTACCTACCTATAGGTTCATATTGCAGTGCCCTAGTATGTTGAGATATTTTTACACATGAAAGCAATATATTATGTGAATTTGATAAAAATAACGTTTTACTAAAGCCGCGATCCCCGATTTATTAGTCTTATAACTAAATACCTTGTAATTACTACAAAAAAAATACCTGAACAGTGAACACAGAATTCAGTCGTGCCTGATTCATTAAAGGGCGGTACAAACAGGCCAAGGGTGGCGTCAACTAAATATTATATATTTACACAATGACGCCGCATCCTTTAGTTAAACATTGCTTGCAAATAAAAAAATATTGATGATCGTTCGTTTGGAAGCTCAGGGAGATTACAGTTTTTTTTTTTACAAAACAATGGTTTTCTTTATGCCGTCTTAAATCTGGAGTATTGAAATAGCAGTCGCATGAGGTTAGAACCCGAAGGTTTATGTTAGTGCACACATAAGCCTGGGTAAACCAAAAGCTTTGTGGACTGAACTAAAAGTACATGAGCTAACTAAACGATGGGCCACACAACTATGACAGTAATTCAAAAATCGTACAGGTTATAAGTAATGCACATCACCCAATTATCTAATTCGCATCCCAAATACTGAGGTTGCCTTTTGCGTCGAGTACACTAACATATTATTTTGGACGTCTCAGACCAGTCTCCCTAGCAAAGCACTCCAAGAAAGAAGTAGACATATAACGCGCGGCGATTGGTTGAATCAAACTTAGTCGCACGAAGCGTGGCATAACAGCCAATCTGTGTATGAGCCAAAGTGAATATCTGTTCTATGTCGTGAATTCCATGACGGGCGTACTAGTGCAATGCAAGTGTGAAAAAGTGCATGAAGCCGGGACTTAACGCTGAACTTGAAACGCGGAACCTTATAGATCTAACTGGATATCGTTGGAATCATAAGTAGCTAGTTCTATAAATACCTCGGTAGTGCTGCAAAATCTTTACGATCTGATACCCAAACAAGTAATAAATATCTCGCAAATTACTACTTGGCAGTACACTTGCAAAATAAACTGTTTCAATTTATGTATTTTGTTGACTCAGAACCATGCGCGTTCGGGACTTCATAAACAATTAAATTGTCCACCAAGACCTTGGTATATTCATTGTTAAATTCGTTAGCAAAGATTCAATTTTCTTTTTAATGATAATGTTACTCTAACTAGAAGCAAGGTCTGTTTTGCTACAATTAAATAAAGATTCAGTAGAAAAGATGTGCACGGTCTTCTCTCAAATTAAATAAAGTAGAGAGGACAAACATCAGAAAACATATAAAAAACATCTTAAAAATAAGTTCAAACAAAACAATACGGAGGATCAGAGGGTTAGTACAACACATTAGCATAGGATCTCGAAAAAAAAGATAGTTCACATAGCCATGTCTGTTTTCGAACTTTAACCATGAAAATGTTTAAGAACTTCGTTCCCTGTAGTCTTACTCCACCAACCAGAAACGTCTAATCCAAAAAAATAATCAGTCAGGCACACAGGTCAAATGTCGAATTGCAAAACAAAGTGTCCCATCTTCGCACGAACGACATCGCAAAAAAATTGCATAAGAACTTAAACATTTCTATCAAAAGCCTACAATATTAAAAAACAAAGTTCGTGCTCTTTTTATTTTCTATTCAATCTTTTGACGTCATAATAAATAATGGCATCACGTAATTATAACAAATAATTATTAACCGTTTATGCGCTGATGCGCATAATAATTTTGTGTAAGTAGTCGTAACAGCTTTGTGCATAAAATATTATTATAACATGGATTTAGGTTCGACCATGGTCAGCTTTGGTTACAAATTGTGGGCAAAGCAATTATACCGAGCAGCATAATATATCTGATGCGGAAACCATTTGTTTTGTGGAAGTAGTTTGAGGTCACAAAGACCAAGAAATTGCTTTAAAATATACCAGCTCTATAGAATAAACACTAAGAAATTTATTTTACGAACTCGGTCAGCCTCTGGTGACTCGGTTCACTTCAGCTTACATTGATCTTTGTTGTCAGTGAATATGTTAAAATATATTATTAGACATAATCGTTCATGCTAGGTTAATACGCTAAATCTTATAAATAAAAATGTGTCAATATTTTCGAAATGAGACAACAATCCATGTTAAAATAGCCTTTTTAAAGAACGATAAAACGTCAAGGATATTCGCTTTCTCACATCTATCCGAAGCATGTCACGCCTAATAGCGAGACCACGATTTCGTATCGATGACAATCAAAAAACGTGACAGAAAAATTTACCTCATTTAGCTAATTCAACATTGAGATTATCTTCTCCGAAGTTAAGTTGGTACATACATAATTTCATACTTCAAATTTTCTGAAACATTATTTAATAAAACTCGGCAATTTGATACTAAGGAATACTGATCAACATTTGTTGACTTTTATAAGCTCTGATAAAAGACTGTCAAGTAAGGTTGTCAAGATTGTTCGTTTTGTGAAAAACAGAATATTAACTCTGATTTACTACTAGCTTTAATTAACACTAACATTATTACAAGGTTGAAATAAACTTAAGTTTCCACAAAATTTCCGTCTACATATGTATATGCAAAATATCGGAATATTCGAAACATTTTAATCAGGATACCAATGTTTTCCGATTGTGTTAAAAGCGAGCGATTGTGTTTATACAACAGACAAATGTAATATCAGTTATGGACTGTATTAATACAAGTGCGTTTGCGTATAGTTTTGACAACGAAAAAAAGTATGGCACATTTTCTACACAACTGTTTTTAAAAAAAAAATGTGGTTTAGGCTTTTATACCGGATAAGATTGAGTTGTTTATTTTACTGTAGAGGCTTAAGATTTTCAGAATAGTCTTTAAAATGTTACGTTTTCTTAACAACCCGTTAACTGCTAAAGAACTATTTACAACATGACAGGCTGTCAAGTACCTGTACCTAAAAGCTAATGGACTTTTCGTTGATTAAATCTATTGAATGTATTCTAATTCCAATTACGCTGAGATTTACAGGGTATTCATAATAAATATAATAATAGTAAAGGTATAATATTAAACTAGACAAGTGTATAGTCAGATCGTCTATAGATAGATATATTTAAAATGTTTCTTTATTTGCTTGCAGTTATTAGTTGAGACACATGACTTGTACAGAAACGTTTGTATTCATTGTGACTGCGGTGTCGCTCAGCAAAACTGGGATTTTTTTAAATTGTTGAAGTGAAATAAATCAATATGCTCTAGATTTTACTTCATAAGTAGTCTAACAACATATTGATACAGATTATAATGTTACAACACAGCGACACAGTGAGAGTTTATATTATTTAGAAACCGGTTAGGTGAGAAGTTGCTCTAACTACTTAGCATTCACAAGGACAAAAAACAACAAGTTCCTTCCGCTGAATGATATCAAAAGACTGCATCAGATCCTAAGAAGTTTCCGTAGGAATTATGCAAATTGAAAATATGACATGAAGGATTCGGGCTTTAATATGAGATAATATTAACTTGATACAATTATTTCCAGTATACGTGCAGTGGCTCAGTATTAGTACCATTGCATTAGCTCAAGGTAATCGGCTCGTATGTTGACCACATATATCATTTCCTTTTTTACTCGCATTTATATTATTAATGCACCTGCTTGGTACTATAATTTGGAGTTTTTACCTGTTCTTTAGAACGTTATCAGGAACAAATACATTCCACCATGACGGTCGTTTCTGGCGCACGTAGCCCGTCGGTTCAGCCTCCTCGTCGGTGTCAGCGCCCCCGGACTTACGGCGCTTCTTGCGCTCGAGCTGCAGCCGCGCTGCCCACGATCGTCGGCGGCCCTTGTCACTCGGGGCCAAGCCCTCAGCGCTGCTTGGCACAGCCAGCGACGCCCGGCGAGGAGCCTCTGGCGGCGGGCCGTCAAACTCGTTTAACTTCGTGTAACGTTCAGCAAACGTGACGTCAGATGCACGACGACCGTTCGATGGACTGGTTTCTGAGCTGAAAACTTCCTCGAAGTCGGACAGGGCCTTCTCCTCGTCGCTGCTGGGAGAATAGGGCTCATCGCTGAATCGTCGCGGTGCCTCATCGATAGCCTGTAGGCTGGCGAGTGGAAGGCTAGGCCGGTGAGCACGCAGCCCGCGCGGCGGCGGAGCCGCACCGGTCTGCGCTGGAGACGCGCCAGCGCCAGCGGCACCGGCGACTCTGTCATCGTCGGTTCTCCGCTCATCATTTTAATTAATATTCACTTTCAGTTTTTAAACTGGTATCAACTCTTAGTTTATAAACACTGAGCTAATTTTGAGCAGTCACGGCTCCACCATTTTCATCACACGATATCTGTAGTCACGGCCCCGGCACTGTTGGGGGAGGAAAAATATAGGTGCCTAATTTGTGGCAACAACGGCAGCTGTTGGTGTGGCATTTACCATTGAACAAACGCTAGCAGGCTTTTAATACGTAGGTATCAAAGACCTTGTAATACAAAGTTTCCGCTTTGTGGACTAAAATTAAAAGCTTTTGCACGAGAAAACAGTCTAATATTGCGCGTCGTTGGCGTTAAATTAAAATCTGGAGCGCAGTAAAGAAAAGTAAGTAAGCATAAAAAGTATGACAACATTGTGTTTTTTTTTCAGTGTGTTTTTTTTTGTCTTGCAAAAGCGGATTGCACTACTTTCAGAATATTGCTCAAATACAATCGGAAGTACAAGGAACTGTTGACTACATGTATGTATAGTGTGTTTGGCATAAAGCTGTACAGTCTGTTCAGCCTAGAACCGATGTTAGTTAGTAATGTTTATAAAAAGCCGTCGTTTACGGTGGAGATGCTTGCGTCGAGTGGCGCCTTCGAGCCGGGTGCGGTGGCAGGTGGCACTTTCGTAAATGCATAGACGGTAGTCGTGGAGAAAGTAGACGCTGCCTGTCGACTCACGGTATAAATAGACGTTCTACGATCGATTTCTTTATCATTGGATCATGACCTTTGGAACAAGTTGTTTACTTAGATATCACTAGTTCCGCAAGTAACAGCTATGGTTTTCAATAAGCAAGCTACGAAGAAGACATTTAGTAAGTCAACTATTTAAATTGTAAAATATTTATGACAAACAACGAACATTACAGTATTGTCTTGCTTACATATTTTTTGTTAAGGAACCTTGAAAAATTTCAAGAAATTCTTCCAAATAGTGGAAACAAACACTGGTGAAGAACAACTGATAATTTTATGGAAACATTAAGTAAATAAAGGAATTATGCGAATTTACGAATCACTGACGCAACGATGCCAAATTATTTGAGCAAGCATTCGGTGTTTGATTTCAGTTCAAGATAAAGAAATGAGGCCTGTTGTCTTTGTTTTACTGATACAAGTGATAACAAAAGCTTTTTCGTATGTGACGAGCAGGCCGTAGTAGGTAGTGAAGTGTTTTGAACTGGAAAATTTTAAATTTTCCGACCGTCATCAATGTCAAGACAGAAAATGTTGAGATATTAACGAATCCTGCAGCTCAGCGAAATGGTAAGGTCGGCGACACGTCGACCTCATTCCCGACTAACCAGCGATGTGATAAATCATCGATCACAATAACAGAGTATGGACATTTTTAAATATTGTACCTTTTTGGGACTTATTAAATAAAAGGTTAAATTGAGTACATACGTAGATGTTGGTTTCAATGTAGCATAAGTAGTTAGATATTTCAAGGAACATTCTCCAAGCGTAACACAAGCCGAGAATACAACACCTGCATGTGACCGCGTCTAGTATTTCACAATAAGGCCGCGCTGCACATTGTGCATTCCGTTGACCATTCCTGGTGATCTAGCACTGCCATCCATATTATGCAGTTATTTAGTCCACTCGCAATTATTATAATAATACCAGCAAACATACATTCAGTTGCAAAACTCTAAGTATAAAAAATAGGCGAGAAATAAATAGCCAGCCTTGATTGAGCGTTATATATTCAGCGAAAAGTTCGATATAACAGTATTTCTTCCGTCACTATTCAATTTAAATCCAATAAAATACTTGCGTTCGCAACAACCAATGTCTATAAAAATCTAGCTGCACCTACCGGCAGACAGTCTAACAATACTTGAGTAATTCAGCCGCATTGTATGGGAGTGACCAACCTTGGCAATACAGAGGCCGGCCTATTTTAAAGCACCTATTCATAAGTTTAATGACAAAATGTTTTATTTGATTATGTTTACCACGAGGTGGAACATTTAAAGGCACTAACTTAACATTGTATTCTAGATTTAGATTTTAACTTACGACGCAGATAGCGTGCACGTTAATAAATATATATTGATGTGTAACATAGTAGGTAAGCAAACTTTTTGAATTCATTGCACAAATGGGGCAATTTTTTCCCAGAATTCATTGCACCGTGCAAGAGGACGCAGAAACAATTTGGTCGACCATCAAAAACACATCAAGAGAACTGTGATTTTCATCGCAGATCGTACCGGTTCGCTTCTGCCATGCCATAAATTGAAGAGTACTTTTGCTCTCTGCGCAGATTATCATTACTCCTTTCGTTTAAGATCTTACTGTGATATTAATATCTCTATACTCCTAATGATTTAAAGGTCGTCATGTAAAACTTGAAATTATGCCAAGTGTAGGGTGACAGGATATTAATTCTATTGAGTTGTTGGGAGTTTTCATGGATTTCGTATTGAACATGATTTAAACAAAAAACACGTGTCCTCTCGGGTCGTTTCAACAACCAATAGGAAACTCATTAGTTTCAATCACGCGTGCTATTGAAATGCAACTATAACTGCCATTTGCTGAATAGCCCTCAAGATGCTGAACAAATACGGCGCGCGTGAGGAATACCAATTAATTGTTTATATTCTGGACAAAGAAAATGTAAACCTCGTTAATTCAAGAACGACGAACGTACGGAGATGTTTTTGTTCTATTCTATTCGCCGAAGGTAAGGAGTATAGTGACAAAGCGGTCGCGGTAGTCGCAATCATCGGATTTATGTAGGTAGTGAACGAAACATCTTACTAAAAACATTTGCAGTCTTTTTGTATTTGACATAATTTTAAGTATTTATTTTTCAGGTACGTACACTTATTTACAGCATAAATAGTATTTGCTGTTACCTGTACGTTTAAAAACAACGTCTTTGTGATATTTTTGTTTTTATTATCTATGTAAAAAGAGGGTGTGAAGCTCAGTCTAAGGTCCTATCTATATCAACTACCAACACGGTCCTATAATAATTATTAATGAGACCAACATTACTGTCAATTACAATATTGTTGAATCGTGAGTAAACATATTTACATACACATGAGACTAAGTTTATGATAATTCAATGATTTTGTTTAATTTAATCCATAAAGTAAATATGAGCTAAAAACAATCGAGCAGTGAAAGTACACAAACTGAACTTGTAACTTTGGCACTTGTAATTTGTACAATATTCAAGGAGCCATTTATCAGATTACGCTGGATAAAGCAGCTGCAGCAGTAGTGCACGGGTTCGGGGAAGTTCCGCGAGGTGAGGGTTTCAAAGTTTCTTGCTAGCTTTAGGGAATGCGCTTCAAGCTGGCAAGGCAGCCACAAATAAGCATTTAGGTATTTCCGTCCAAACTCCTGCTGAGTGGCCCCATTCCAATTGCGGTGAAACGACATTGCAGTTATCAACGCTTCAAACAAAACCGAGACAATATTATGATTCAAACATTAAACAACAACTAGAGTTCCTTTGTTGAAGAGAAAAAAAAAACAATTTAACGCGTGCCAAATTATTACAGCAAAAAGTCATGTGTAGTCCCAACTAAAACGTGTCGTTGAGAATTTCTCAAACCACGTCTTGAATTTGCTCGTATTACATCTATTAAATGAACTAAAAATGTAGGTCGCGCTCGCGTCCGATTCTAAGTGTAGCGGGACTTGCACAATGGCCTTCAATGACCGGGTGACTCTCTTACTATATGTACTAATCATAACTTTCAAACACATTCACTGTACGAAATAATCCAGTGCGAGACTGGAATAATCAAATGTCTGATCTATCGAAGGCTAGGTGAATGACGAATGACTAAGCAGATTACTTGACCGACGCATGATGAGACGCATGCGATTTTTTTAGAAGTGGATGGGTCTTGCACAGGTGTTGCAAAAGAAACTATCGAGGGGTCATGGCCGGTCGAGCGGTTTCACTGCCTGCCACTGGCCCGAGAGAATGTTATGAAACTGCAACTAACTAATGCAAGTTCGACGTACGCCAATTCGGCTACATCCTTCTGCGAATTCGCATGCCATAATTTGTTTACATATGCATCAAATAAAACAACATTAACTTACGTTAAAAAAAAACTGGGTCGGTTGTACATGCAATGTAAATCTTAAAGGATATTTCCACATATCATATAAAACTCTCTGATAACATATTATGGAGCATAACTAACCGTGTTTTCGTCGTAGATAATTTGCAAATCAATAGTTATTATTTGTCTGTTTAACGACAGTGATGACGACCGACGACGTGTTGAAACGTTCTTGCGAAATAAATCTGCAAGTGATTGGTAATGCCACACCAACAAATACCGAGAGCAACCGGCTGCAACACAGACCACTGAGGGTGCTTACGAGATATGCCAAGGGGTGGCGAGGGATCCGTCTCCTCACACTGACGCAATGTAACGTTTCGGACGAATGTGCAAGAGTTCGCGTAGAGAATGCGCGAGACTTTCACTGTTGCGCGGTGGGTACGGTACATGCGCGTGCGCGGAGCGTGGCGTGCGAGGTGCGCGCCGCTGGCAGAGCGACTGGCTGCCGCCCTGCGCTAACAACCCGCGGGCGGAGGTGGTGGGGCCGCGCCGCTGCTGCCTTATCGCGCGGCGCTGATAACTCATCCGAATCCACCCTCAACTCAATAATAAACGTGCCACCGATCCTCGTGATGGTTCTTTCCACTTGACATGACAAAAACACTGTCAAAAAAACTGTGTCAATAAATAACCCGACTATATACATTAGATATTTAAGAGTTTACTCTTAAATATCACTCCAGAATCAGATTTTTTTGTGTTTTTAGATTAGGAAATATGTATGTATTTAGGTACAGCTTATCTCCTAGCTTCGCCACTAAAGGTACTGTATAATTCTTGTACACATTATCTATGTCAATAATGCGATCCAAAGACATATTTAAAAGATTTATTTTTAATGTAAAAAAACTGCAGTTCAACATTATGAAATAATACAAAACATAGTAGTGATGTCCTAATTCGGGGCAGATTGGATAAAAATAAAGACCTGATCTTGGTCAATATAAATATAACATCGCCATTTACGGCAGTGTTTATAAAGCTGGTAAATCAAATCAGGTTTGCAGGTTATTGTACTGAAAATACACTTTGTTAGCAGTTTTAATTATTACTGACATGTATTATAGGTGCTGGCTTTCCAAAGAGTTGATGCGATCCCCGGAAATACTAATTCTATATTTTGCAAGTATACAATTATGTACAATTAATACAATTTATGTAAAATAATTAGCACAATGTAATAAATAACTGAAGAAAAAAGAAATTACTTCAACCAGTAAAATATCAAGACTTTTGTGATTTTCTTATGCCATTGTTGAAACTGAACCAAATTTAAATGGAAGCAAACGCGAAGCACCAGCTTTCGAATAACAAAAAGTATAACCCGAACGGTTCACCCAGTCAATAGTTTTTGGGTACCAAAAATTTTAAAAAATCATTAAACTTTATGACAAATTATAGCACCGAGAAAGTACAATCGGTGATATATTTTGACACTTTCAATAGGAATGTGTGTTTTCAATAGGAATGTTTACAATTTACCAAAACACGTAGCTAATGTATCGAGGTCAATACTCAGATACCAGTAATGCTTCTTAAAAACCAAATTAGTCATAGACTTACAATACCAAAACAAGCAAGACATATTCATGTCAAATGAAACAGTGTATCGCGGCCATCCTCTAAAAAAAAGTTGGTTATCTCTCTACCGCAATAAATGGGAAAAATGTAAGTGGAACACAAGTGAAAATAATAAAAATATTATCGACACTGGTAGGAAAGGATTTCTGATAAGTGTCGAGTAGTCTGAGCATTAATCTGACAGTTTATCTTACATTACATTTGTCTACCTGTTATCAAAAGGATACATTGGATCGCCTTTAAAAAAATATACGTACCTACTACGATATAATATTCAATTCGATTTTCCATCAATAATTTCTGTAATCGACTCGAATTTAAAAATGGAATGCTGCAATGATTCCGAATCTGGAAACTCGATCACACTTGAGAGCAACGTACAAACTAGACATTATTACATAAGGAAGTAAAACTGGTGCCAGTTGTAAGGTCCCGTGTAGGTGAGCTAGTAACTAAATTGACCAGAAATTCATATTACTAATTATTTATTTCAAGATAAACGCAATTCGCGAAGGCTAATTTAGCTCATTTCCTAGAATACCGCAACAACGTGACATGTTGCAAATACTTCCATTTCAGTCTCCCTGCATTATCTTTAAATAGCCCATTGAGTGGCGGCGAGACCTTTCAGTACTAATTATACCGTAGCCCATAGTACGGTGAACGTGTGATCGGCCCACATACTCGCTCACCTGGCAAGTGTGGCCAGTGACCGCCGCGCCGGACGCCGCCGTGAATGGCGCAGGACCCGGCGACCTCAACGTCTCTACTACAATTTGACGAAATATACCCAATGAAGGGCACACCGATTGTAAATATCCCGACAATCGTTATAGTAGGTGCTTATTGGCCTTTTAGACTAGCATCGCCTGCGGGTGGCCTCGCCTTATTGGGTTAATTCAGTTCTTGTTGCTGTTCATTATCCAAAAACTTGCAGTCAACACCGTGAAGAGAAACAATAATTATTATAAATTGCGCGGTGATATACATTTTCGTCATTTCAAGTCAAATATTGACACGTCCAAGTAGGTACATTACAAGCTACAGTGCGATCGGCAAACAGTTAATGCAAAGCCAAACATATCAATCAGTCGTTCATTGTCTAAATGTTGTCTTTAAGAATGAGTCGTAAGCGATTCAGAACAAGCAGTTCTATGTCAGATTTTGCGGTCAGTCGGGCCACGGTCGGCCTCGCTGCTGCGAACAAACACTGTTCACCACAGGACGACTGTAATAACAGGTTAGCAGGTGAGTAATGTCCACTGAATATCTAACGGAACCGACATTTGACGGTGGTGACCGTGAAAGTGGTTGTGAGTGTAGCAGAATACATCGAGGTCGTAACACAACACTACAACAACTAAGCTCATCCCAAATGTGACACAAATAACATTTACAGTGGATATTTATGTACTGAATTAAGTATTCAATAAGTATTATCCAACCCACCCTTGGCCCGTGACCACAGGAACCAATTACACCCGGAGGTCAGCTTAATGATTTGTCTTTCAAAAAACGTTTATTAACGCCTTTAATAAAATTATACGTTACAAAAATTATTTGTGGCCAATTTAAACATTACTTACGCTAGTATGACAGACAACAAAGCACTAAGCACATATTATTATGTAAATATCTGGATTTTTGTGCTAACTACAAAATGACTCGACTTTCTACAAAACTGAAGCACTTAAGCCCTATTCCAAATTTTACATTGCTTGTGACAATATTTAAAATACCAAAGTAATCGCAGCTTAATAAATGCATTGGATTTTCTGTAATTAGTCATTAAAAGCGTGAAACAAAGATTAAGATAATTCCGGCTCTTATTAAAATGTCTAGAGACAGGTCTTTTCGTTATTTTGATAGCGACGTTACCGCACGTCTCATAATTATACTGAGACGAAAAAAGCTGGTTTGCAACCACTAAGGACATATGAAATAACATGTTGTACACACTGCTCGTTATGCGCTTACACGACTTTATATGAGGATATAACTTTTTTAAAACAAAAATGCTGTATTGTTTTTTATTTTCCACCGCTGGCATTGAAACGCCACTAATTCTTATGCTACTCTTGTTACAACTAGGGATTACAGTCAGTGACTGTCTCATTGTAATTAAAGATGTGCTTGTTGTTCTAAGTATTTTTGTTAGCTTTTTCTCTGCTTTTATTTCCCTCTACATTATCCTTTTTTTCACGTTGTACTTGTCGTTATTTATTATTTATATTCTCCGTAAATTATCCTACTTTTAAACACACCCACCAATAATTTCACATCACACATCGAATCGCAAAAAAATCACACATCCATTTTATTAATTACCTAAGACAAAATAACTCCCTTTAATGAATTTTCAACTTATTCTTTCACAACTCTACTTAGCAATCGCTCGATAAAAAACAACGAGTTTAAGATAGTAGAAGTGACAGGACGACAAATTTCTTGTGGCAATTACGTAGACCACCGTATCGCCGGATGCAAAATCAGTCGTCGGTCATGTAAAGTCTACAGCGTATCATATCTTGAAGACTGATCGATATTTACTGATGACAAAAGTCACGTCACTTCCACAAAAATATGTAAACAAGTATAAAAAACTTTAAACAATTATTTCTCTTTGCATTCAAGTACTTAATCAGTAAAAATAGCTGTTGTGTTATCAGTCAATTATAGTTTACCACTGTAATCGATACCATTGTGCTTTATGTTATATAGAGCCATTAAAAAAAACTGGTCAAGAGCGTGTCGTTCTACGTCTATCTAGGGTTTCTTAGTAACATACAGCATGATCAAGTTCAATCATTGATCGACATTAGAATTAAACCGATTGACGATGATGATGATGATGATAATATTTAGTTTAAAATGGTCGTTGTACATATTATTTTTATGGACATTGCTGTTGTAACGTATTTTTGTATGTGAGCATACGTACTGGCAAACTTTATTACAATAGAAGCCACTATTAGAAACGCATTAGTAATAAAATACTTTGTACTTACAATGATTTGGTCCGTAATTCGAACAATTACAATGATCTCGGCAACTTTTAATGACGTACCTACAGGAAAAACAAGGACGATGATTGGGGCAGCTTCACAGCAAGAAAATTAATGAAGAGACGAAGACGAAGATGATGAAGAATGAAGAAATAAAATCGACTGAATCACTTTAACCTATTTTATGGTCACAGAACTTCTCCATCTATGGACATATAGCCAACAATTATTAATATACCTAGTAGAACAAGTCCTTCAGAACGGTAGCCCAAAGTTTCTTAAAAAAAAACTAAATGATCGCTTTATAATAATACTAATTACGTAGTGTGCTAATTATACACTTACATAAGTTGTTTTTCGTTAAGGCGAATCATATTTAATCAGTCATGAAAATAATCGCATATGTAAAAGGGGCACTTCTCATGAAAGTGTGTTTGTAGGGTGTAAACAAGTTTGAGTGTTTAATATCTGGAGCAGATATAAGGAAAATGGCACAACAAAACTGCACATTGGCCAAAGAAGTGTCCGTCATCGTGCGCACGCGCCGACGAGTCGATCAATTTGCATCCATTGTTTACAAACACACCACACTGCGATAATAAAACAGTCGTGATCGACATCTATATTTAGAATGTTGGAGAGCAAGCACACTTCTCGTCTGCCATTGTCATCATTTTCTTTGCGATTGCAATAGAGAGGCACACTCTAATTGAAGTGTTTTTGACTATTAATTATTGTGTAGTACAAATCATTTCGTAGCGTCGTCAGTAGGAGGAAATACACTAATTTATTATTGTTGTTTGCAAAGGGTAGATTGCGTGTTTTATTCATTAGCGTCTAATGAGTTGTTATTATTTTTATAGGTGTTAATTCGGTCGGCAGTAGGATGGCAAGAGAAGATAATTTGCTTAATGCTGTTGATTGAGACACGTTCACAGTAAACATGCAACGAAGGAAATTAAACAAATAATTTGCATTTGATCGCTCAATTATTAAAGACGACTATGCACTATAGTTGAATACAGAATCGCAGCTCTAAACTAAATTATATATATAACGTGTAAAAGGAGTATTTAAGTATATTGAAATTAAATACTGAATAACAGTAATCAGCTTATTTCCTCGCCGCTGCATCACGAACAAAGGTTTAACTGCCCCATTGGCGCGTAACACGTTAACATTATCATGTGATTCATAGTTCTTTGACTACAACGGTGTACAAGAACAGATGGCTTTATGCGAAACAACGCCAGTTATAGTGACATATTATTAGATAATGATAGTAGTCAAGTCCATATTTTAAAAATACGCAATATACAACGTTAAATCAAAAACGTTGGCGAAACTCGAGAAAGAGACTATGCCCAAGGAAACCTATGTAAAAAAAAATTACAGCTGATTGCCTCTTTATATGAAGAGGTGATATTTTTTTATTTAAAGTCGTATGCAAAAATATCACATAAATATTTCCCACCCAAGAACAATATTTCCGGGTCATCTACTTTACACAGTGGGGCCTGTAAGAAGAGCAAACATTCGCGTTTAGACTATTGCGACTCCTCTAAGGTAGTCTGATGTGGTTCGGATACTTCAAAGTACGTTGTTTCGGAATAAACTGAGTTTAAAAATAATACCCATAATCTATATAACTAACATTGCTATGTTATTATGGTGACAACTACTCGTCAGTATAGACTATTTTGAAAAGCAAAGAACTTTGATAAAATTTGTTAGGGCCTTTCCTTTAAAATGATTTTGAACGTCTAACACCACTAGGATATGAATAGTGATAACAGAAATTGTCTGTTGTCAAAGTTTTCACTCCTGTTTGCAGGCCCCACCCTGTATAAAATTTTCAGAAAGTAATCAAAGCAAGTGCCTCTATCTAGCACGCTTTGGGATTAGACCCGCTTTTGGCGTCAAGTGCAAGTGTAATCATACAAAATGATAGGTAATACTTTGTGAATTCCATTTATAGACTAGTTCTTTGTCTTTCGGAAACAATAATTTTTCAAAGCTAGGACTTCTCGTTTCCGCAACATTGAGATATAAATCTATACTTATAATATTAAATAAATTAGAACGTGTGTGACCCAGATGTTTATAGGGAAATTAAATACACAGGTTAGCCCCCTAATGGTGAGATGTACCTAATAATTTATTTGCCTCTGCCTACCCTGCTGTGGGATTAAAAGTATTTTAGCTCAAAACTACTTGGCATACTTCGGTAATCCTTACACCATTAGAATGCTACATTTTACGAACAACATAGGCTATATTTTATCCCGAATATTGCACGGCAACGGAATAATTCCTGGGTAACACTGCGTCTGACCAATTCGTTCATATACGAGTACCCCGTGGTGTCCAACGCAGTATATATTCTATGAAGTTTGAAGGAATTTTATACGTTTGTAAATAGAATAACATTCAGATTGTATTTTTCTCTCTAGATGTCGATCGGATGTGAGGATTTGGAAATTTTACCAAGATGGCGGACAAAAGCCCTGAAATATCACAAAAAAGAAGAAATGTGGAAAGAATCTAATGTAAAAATCTGCTGCTTTCTCTAGAATGTTACTGTGGAAGTGACAAGCTCAAAGTGGCAAGTATTCTTCCATTGCCATAAATCCATTCATCATCAAATGTTATTTTATAATTTCAATTAAAAACGTGTCTGTTTATCCTTTTCGAACTACAAATGTCCTTGCCATTCTGAGCGACTTATTTATCTAATAATTAATAACAACAATTAAACTATAGGCGGACCTAATACTAATGTATTATATGTATCAGTCGACCCCGCAGTATGGGAAAAAGAAGTTGCAGGTCAGTATTAGAATAATAATTTGGTACATAATAACTTAGGTTCGGAGACTTATGTGCTTCTGAATTGAATTGCAAAAACGCTACGAATACCGTACGTAGTTAATTACACTAGCAACAAAGTGTCTAATATGTACACGCTCTTACAATTCAATATTCAATAACGAGCAGTAACATCGACACTACGTACCGGCTAAGTCATTCACGTGGCAGGAAAACATTAGGTACACGTTAGAAGCTGTAAACTCATACTGGGCGACCGGTTGATCGGCTGCAAACATCACAAGTGTAGAAACGTAAACCTTCCACGGTTTGTTTGTAAACAGCCAATTGACGATCAACGTCTGCTTGTGCGCATCGCCAACGGTCAGAAATCAGAAACTGAATATGTAGAAATAAACACATTTTGATTGAACATACAGGGAGCGATGTTTATAACGAACTCGCAGAAAGAAAAGGCCGCGAAAGACGTAAGTGTTCTTGTACTTCAAACACGTATTTGTGCGCAACGCAATTTTCAAGGTTCAATATCAATAACAAATCTTGTAATTCTCCAACAAGGAAATGTAAAAATATATACAAAACGGTGAATTTTATTTTTAACAAAGTGAAGCTGGTAACGTACTCAATCAGCATGGAGGCCCGCCGCAACCAAGCCGGGGACTTTCTGGGCGTAGGGGGAGGAGACAAAGACGGCACTTCGCTGAAAAACCAAACGGAACCCCACTTAGGCAAACTTGTAAAAAAAATATATTAATAAGACCCGCTAACTTTTCTCGAGGCCGAATTACATTCAGGACTCATTTCAAAACTCGCACAAAATTAATTTGACATGATGCCATTTCTGATTACTTTTAGCTCCTCCGATGTTATACGAATTTGTATATTTTACAGTCGCGTAACCTATTTATAATAAAGTACACATAGTTACGATGATTGATCTTGAGAGAGCAAATCTTATGACGGATTGATAGTGATAAGGAACTATGCCAGGGTGCAATAGTTGGTAGAGAAACCGATAAGACAATCGGACGATGGCTTTCCTCTTAGAGAAACCAGGTTTTATTATCTGTGGAGATTAAAGTGCCGCTTTGACGAGGAAGAGGCAATGTAATCTTAGAACTTACTCATCGCATGAAACACTAGCATTGTAATACCAAGAACAATGTAGCCAGAAGTCCGAGCAAACAATGTCGGGCTTATCATGGCAGGTTTACTTATATCTCAGCACAACATATTGTGTAAAGCGTCTATATCTACTTATGCAAGCAAACCGCCCCTGAGGGGAACGTTTTATCACCGACATAAATGGAATGAAAAACAATTTTCGTTGGGCTATCTGATGGCGACATGATTCGCGGCACGTTTACTGCCAGAAACATTGCACCGTTGCGTTTTAAAGACGACTCATTATGTAATTTGTACTCACTCTATTTCAGTACTCCAGATATCATCGTCTTCGTCGAATTTGAATACGTCCATTTTACTTAATACGTCCAGCAACATTATACGTTTTACCATCAACCTTTACAGCGAAGCTTTCAGAGGTCACGAACCGCGATATAATTACATAATTCTAAGTTGGTGCAGTCCATTTCATTCTGAAACAAAATGGCCTGCTCCTTTATGCCAGATGCTACACGCCACCGGTCGGGTGGGAAGCATTAATCTGTGTCTCTGGAATCTGTTTTGATTAATTCATTTCTTAATGGCGGTACGCGTGGCGGGCTGGAGGCTAATGGAGCGCACGTATGCAATGACTAAAACTCACATATTATTTTTAATTAAAGTACCACAGAAATTCCATCTTTAAAAAATGTCAGAACCATTTTCTACACACTTGTACAAAAGTATCCATGTAACCATCTCACTTTGGATCCTTTACTAAATTCACAATTAACAAAACAATACCCTACTTACCTTGAGGGGAAAAACTTATTCAACATCGTATAACACTATCGAAAACAAATTACACAATTTTCGTGATTATCACAACAAACACTAATATTAATACAGTGAAACACTTTTAACATTATTTCTTGCTTTGAAACAACTGATCGAAGTATATCTGTACGTACGTTAATCGACGATAAATCGACCGTAGTAATTAACAGTGTCGGATCTACATTTTTGCGATTTTTATTTTATTGCTTAAAAGATCTTAGAATAACGTTGTCAATATCCCCACGATTTATAACTGTGTAAAATGCGTGGTAAATGCGTGTGAATAACTTAGTTTTATATTAAAATTCACAATTATGTGGATATCAAGACTCCGAACGGTTATTAATAATGTGTTATGTGGTAGATAAATCAATGTTAATGTTTCATTTGTTGTTTTTGTTTATTGTAATCTGATACACTCATTGTACATATTATGTATGAATTCTTTTGGAATAATAGCCATTTTATTTATATTATATATTTTTCAGTTCTTAGTGTCGGATGTGTCATAAACTACAATAACCCCTGCAAGGCGATTGTAAAGTTTTGTAGGATATGGTACTAACTTCTTTGTTATTCGTTAATTTCTTAAAGAGAATTGTAGTATGTACCGCTTACTACGTTATACTGCTGATGTTTTAGTAACATAACTATACCTACTTATAAGTTATACTAACACCAATATGAATCATGTTTATCTGAATAAATGAATTTTATTATATAATATATTATTATAGGTACGTATATATTATGTATGCTACATGTTTCTTCGTGTTTTTTAGAAAAGCCATAACTGACTTTCTTAACTGTTAAATCTATTATTTTCTTGTCGGATGTGTTTTATTGACCGTACAAAAATAAAAAATAGATCAACATTGTAGACTAGACACAATATTTTTATATGTTTTATATGTGTATAATTGTGATAAATTTGGGTTTGTGAAGCAAATACTACTTACATATTATGGCTACTTATCACGGCTGGTGTGTCTCTTACTTTGTGATATATTTCTAACTTATTTCGTAATTTTGTATTATTTATTATGAGATATAAAGTAGGTAAACGCAATTTAAGTTTACTAATAAGTTTAATGTCGTACATAAATCCTATTTTTAAGTAAATATGCATACAATAGCATATTAAATGACACATACAACTTAAACATTTTTTCAAAGTCCATACAAAAATGTTGGTTGTGCCACATCCGCCCAAATTCAGAAACTGAATACCGGTTCACAAAGTTGGATTTACCACATACGACAAAATAGTAGACGATTAAGAGTTTAATAAAGTTGCATGTGCAGTTTCTAATAATAGTATATTAATTTGTTTTATGCCAAAATTGTATTTACCACTACAACAGATAAGCAATTCCATACAAATTTGGTAAAAATATAATTGTCAATTTTATACTCATTTGAAACTTTGAACAGTCATTCTGTAAATTAGTGTTTTTTCATATACGGCTTTGTTAATAGCTACGGTCGAAATTACTATCACCCGTTTATCAATGATAACTAAAATTTATCAATAAATTATTTAATTCCGTACGTACTTTGACCTTGGAAGTAATTGCATACAATGTAAAATAAAATCAGTTAAGATCATTAATCAATCCGAAGGTGTTTTGATCGAATCAAACTGAAACAGTCGCATATAATAAATCGTTCAAAATGATATACCACTTATTTGACTGACTAGATGAATCACCTGAAATCAGTTTGATCTCCAAGTAGACCGTATAGATGCTCCTCCTTCTGTGCAAGTTTGGCCGAATTGTAACAAATTTATTTTGGTTATAAAAATTATATTTTGACTTCCTACACTAAAACTATGGTCCTAAAATCACCGATTCATTAAAATAATTAGTTGGCGGAAAACAAGCTAAGCCTACGGCCTGAATTACCGGCGTAAGTCTGTGTTATTTGAGTTACCTACGGTTCTGGTCCTGTTGGCAAAGACCTGAAATATCGAACATGTTAACTCCTAAAACATTACGAATGAAAATTTTGACTACCTGTCTAGAACCACGCATATATACTGACAAACGCATATTGCATAATAGTTTACATGGAAAATATCAACTACGTACAAGGAAGTAATGCTGATAAGTAAATCATATTTCTTCGCAAATAAGCACATTATTACGTTACAGTACGCTCGGTATCTGCGAACGGCTATTGGTTTGTACAAGGAACGGGTTAGCCGCAGGCACTTTTAGATAGTAAGGTATTTAGGTTGCAGTAATCATGTGCAAGACTGCTGCACTCGAAGCGGAAGAGTCTGTGCAGCATCACGGAGGCATCGGAGAGATGGCCGCGACCGGCGCCCGGCCTGCCTCTCCCACTCAATTGCACTTATGACGCTTCAATTGATGCAATTTTCATACACACACGGACGTATGTAACGAGCTATGTTTAATACAACACGAGATTAGTTACAAGTTGCCTTCCGCCGGGCCGCGTCGGCTAATGGATTACATTCCCGTGATCGATGAGCTCGTGGAAGCGTAATTACTGATGTTGCTCCAGAGAACTCCGCTACCTATTACACTTGGCTAAATATTTGGATATTCAATCACTCTTGTACCTACATCAGTCACCATAACTAAATGTATTGTCTATTTGCTCTAGATAGTCATGTTACTTACTGCGCTATGTCACCATTATCGTTATGTTTATGTAATAGCTGTTTGTTCCTAGCCATCGTGTGATATGTCAAGTGTGATGTCTTCTAGTAGAAATGTTTTGGTTTTCTCTGTGTGTGAGAGGCACAGTATTATGCGGATTGTTATCTTATCCGTCCGTCTTTGCAGACTAAACAAGCTGGCGGAGAGCTGGCAGCGGCGCAGGGGCTCGCCTGCCGCTATCTCTCCGCTGTTGTCACAAATCACCACCTTATCACAACACCAGAGAGCGGCACTAAATGCGCAGTAAAACAACGTTTATATGATCAAGCTACCTGTCATTGTGACCTTTCATAATGTTAAAACAAATATTGGCTTGAAGCAGACAACTAATCGGACCATGAACACTGGTGCCGACTGGATGTGACGGTTGTTGACAAGCCTCAACAACAATTCAGTAAAATTATATTACTTAATTTAAAAGTATCAAAAACTGATCCGATCAAATGTTGAACACGAAAAAGGGTTGACCTTGACTCGACTACAGCCATATGTTAAACATAACCGGGAATGACAGTTCGCAGAATTCCGCGCAAATAATGTACATATATAAAGCTGATAATAGTATTCAGAGAATGCGCAATACTCGTGCCATCACGTACAACATTTCGGATATCTGAATTGTCTTGTTCTCAGGACTGTTCGAATTTCTTCTGGTGATATCATATTATTATCTTCCAACTAATAGATAACAACGACACATGCATTGCCGAGAAAACCATGACGAATCCTTTATTATTAAAATCAACACGACACGCTCCTGTCACGCTTATTCATCTTGAATAATGTCATAGATTTGAAAAACAAAAGGTTTTTTGGACAGATATAACATAATATATCTACTGAAGAGATCACACGAGATAGGAACGAGGTGACACTTTCATATACATTATACATATACCTTACATTTAACCACCAACATAGTACAATCAGTCGGAAAATATCAACAATGACGTAAATAATCAACAGTAGAATTCAAAACAGATGAAGCATTTCTATTTGTTCTTCTCCACATAAATCTTTACCGACGCGTCGACACAACATTTTCTATGTTATACGACAGGTGTACGTCCTTCTAAACAATAAATGCATGAGAGTATCTATACGGTGGTGGTAGCTGAGATTTGCAATGCGGCGAAACCACTAGACCACAATCCCCGCAAGCCGCTCACAGCTCGTGTAGGTACTGTCGTATATTTACTACGCACATAAGAGAATGTGTAGCGATCTCGTATTCTATATACGAGCAGCCATCTAATTTGCCATGTAACAGTATCCACATCGCCTCGTACGGCTTCACAATGTCCACAGTCGGCTACGTGTCATACCGACATGCATTATGTGTTCGTCATGTGTAATTGGATTTCTCAAACGATGAATAAAACCTTTAACAATTAGGTTGTGCACAGCGAAAATGAATATGTAACGGCGGGTGGGAAATATGGGCAGAATCCACACATGCACTGGATGACGAGCAGTATAAATCGGCCAAGGACGACATTGATTCCCCGACCGGCGGCGCGGGCTGCCGGGCCTCTGTCGGTAGGCTACGGGGTGCAACAAAATGATCCTACCTATGTACTCGTACATACACATATGCGACGTGAATGAGTGTCAGTACAGTCGAGAACTACTGTAGTGCCAGTTTACGTAATCTGAGCTCGCTTTGTGCAGTAACGTTCGCCCGCTGGCGTAGCACTTCGCCTGACATGTCTCCGGCATATCTAGGTCGGCTGACACATTGCCCGCCACTGCCGCCGCCGCTCACAAAGCCTTTATGCTAATAGTCGCCCTTTGCAGCCGCGACCGTCGTCGTTCCGCCGGCTACGGGACAACAGTAGAACGACGCTACGTTTTATACAATTACAAGAGAACATTACCTAATACTTCTTCTTAGTACTAAAGGTCCAAAGACAAGCGACTTAAAATCAAAATCCGTAAAGTCTCCCCTAAGAGAGGGCGCTTCTAGTATTTAATATTACCTCCGAGCGTACAATGGAGAACGACGTGGTTAACGAAATGGGTTACCTCATAAACGGTAGCAAATAAGCGAGAACCGCCGGTGGAGCCGCCAGCTTCCCGGTAGACGATAAGGCACTGGAATATGTAGGCGGATGCCGCCGTATGACAGAATTGCAAATTACAACGACGCCGACATCATTTTAAAATGTCGGAAAAGCCGCATAGCCTTTTCAAGTTTAATAGGTTGACGCCATACCAGGATTTAAATAACAATTACGTTTACGATATTAAATGTCACAGATTCTTATGTTGTAAAAGATCATTTCATTCCGTTCTTAAAAGAATTAATGATAAAATATTATATATTTCTATTTACTTACATGCGTTATTTTATATCAATAGTTAGTTCATAAGTAGTTATAACAACCTCTAAGAGACAGACGGGACATACCTACATAGTTTTGTACGTACGTAAAGTCTACCTTTGAAAGCAAATACCACACACACTCATTCATCTACGCCTAGCTACTCGTAAAACCGCTTGACTTGAAATTTGTTATGCAGATTTTCTAGAGGTGTGTACGAATCCGCGAAGAAAAGATTTTTAAATATTTGCTTGTTACAATATTCAATATAGGGTAATAAAATTATGACATTTTGGTTTGACCGTTCGTCAAAAAATAGTGATTTAGGTACACTTCTACTATTCATAAAATTACTGTGTGATATTACTTTCTATAGGATTCCCTTGGTCTTGAAACTCTACAAAGAAATAATTATTTTTGCACGAGTGAAAGTATATTGTTAAAAATGCGTATTCTGCAAATAAACAGCCTACAACCTACTAAACAGCAAACAGGTTTATTGAAAACAAAGTATGTACGGTATTTCATAGTAAAATTCTCCATTTAACTCCAAACCGGATTGTACACTACGACTACGAGTATGTGAGTCGTCTCTCAAAGCAAAATTGCTCTTGTCTCATACTATTTCCCATTCGAAGGCACAAGTCACAGTCGATTTGCCCCGCGAACGGCGGCAATAAAAAGTTACTGGCAATCAACAGGGAATAGGGCCCTATAACCTATCAGCTATGTATGGTTCAATTCACCCACAAGCTCACTGGAATAAAACATATCTCTATGAGCGAAGAAGGAATCGAACGATGCGTGCGTGACTGAATCAGGAAAAAATACAGTATAAATCGACCGTTCTAAGTATAATTTGTTGTTGAATTTGGAGATACGGACTGGATGCCATCGTACGTCGAGCTAACCTTGCACTTCAAGGTTACGCAGTAAAACATCTTTCTTAATATGATCCGTTTCAGATGCCTTCAAATGTAAACACGCGATTGTGGCAGCAGAAGGCACATTATATTATTCCAATTAAGTGTTATAATTGTTAAAAAAAAATCCGAACTTTTAAATCATTTTTTATTAATTCATTCCATAGGTTAATGCGTAAAGTAGAGGTACAAGTCTTTTGAGGAACAAGACTGCTTACTTAATAATCATCTTGCAACATAGTCGTTAGTTATCGTCGATATTTATCTACCCAGACACAAAACATCAAACAAAATCCCCAGAAATTAAACCTTATAAAAACCGCGGAATGTGTAAGCTTCATGTAGCATAAACCGGGATTATCCCACCCTCTTTCCTTCCAACCACTGTGATTCAT
The DNA here is from genome assembly GCA_012932125.1 of Conopomorpha cramerella. NCBI lineage: Eukaryota > Metazoa > Arthropoda > Insecta > Lepidoptera > Gracillariidae > Conopomorpha > Conopomorpha cramerella. The sequence continues at coordinate 53,549 of SJJU01000447.1, read as the reverse complement.
GTTAGAGCTCAACCAAATCGGCCAGAACCCGGGAGATCAACATAAAGTAATTAAAGCAGTTTAGAAATAACAGGAAATATAGGTAATTACACTGAAATGGTATTTTGATTTCCCTAAATCAACCAGGGGCGAGTGTATAAAGGAAACGGTGCCGCGACCCTAGCTCAAATAGCACTCAGCGAATGCCTGTTTAGTAAATACTTAGCGGATGCAATATTGAAAGTAAACTAATCGGAAACGAGCAGAGTATCGACTTGGGAGTTGGGGTCACGTTTCCACGGGCCATTGTTTACTACCCCACCTACCCGTGTCGTAGGTAGTTGTCGGCTCTCTCGCTCGGGGATCATTAAAGAAGCCTTGGCCTACTTGCGCTGCAGGAGCAGCCGGGACCGCCGCCGCCGCCCGACAACCTGCTGCGCTATTTGCCAAATCAAGTTGCCAACTTCCGATAAAGAAAAATACTGCTTGATAAAGAAGTCCCAGTGTCTCGGTTGTTAGTTTCATTCAAAGAGAAATAACGGTGATTAATGATGTTCTCACTTACCTACATTATTTTGGTAAAATACTACAGTATTGTGGTGACTAAACTAAACAATATAATAAAAGAATATTCTGAATATTTCAAGATTTTTTTAAATAATAAATGAGTTTAGTTGATAATAAAAGTGTATATACTGTATGTATGTACGAATATTATACAGAAAACCTAATAATACCTATTGTACACTTTACGTTAATGTAATCATTTACTTAATGTAATTATTTCTCTTTATGTACCTTAAACATTGTCGTAATAAAAGTTAATAAAATCACCAAAACTCAACTATAAGTCCAAATGTATAAAACTAAAACCACTTCACCGGTTCTTTATATTATAAAAACCATTCCAACTAAAACCACAGCATGCCAAATGTTTATTAGTAAGTATGTATTTACTTATTTTATTACCGTATCGAAATGTAAGAGTGGCCGGAGCGCCTGGTGCGGAGAAATAGCAAACATCACTAGGTGCTTTAAGACTTACTGCCATTGGAAGGGACTGGTGATGCCATCCTTGAGTCTGTCCTTGAGTGATCGCTGTCTGGAGGGCCCGGGGCCCGGCGGCAGCATGCCCGCGCCGGGCGGGACGGGCGGCGCTCGCGCCGGCGAAGACATGGCAACTCTACCACCTCACTACCATCCCCCCGCCACACCCACGCCCTGCCTCACCGCTAAATACGCGAACTGCAACACAATAAATAACGACAAGCCACATAAATAAATAAGCTAAGCCAAGCACTTCAAGGTACAAAGAAATAATACCAGTCTAAATAAGCTAGAACAATGCAAAATAAATAACGCAGATACATTTATGTACATATGTACGCAGAGATAAAATATAAGGTGAAGGTGAGGTAAAGAGGTGTCAACAATAATAGCAGCAAGAAACTAATAAATCAGAATAATTATAATACAAGGTTATTATTAACATAGCCCATATCTTTATGCAGAAAATGCAATCGTATTTCAATTCAATTCATCGAATTATGACAAAAACTTCAACACGTCGCCCAGAGTCGTCGCTTTGATAAATAAATTGTACGGTATAGTTTGAGCCACCGCGAAACCTTATTCCGCCAGTTTAATAGAAATGTCCGAGCAAAGCCTTACAACATCCCTCATCCCCACGGGTAACCTGTGAGAAATGATAAATAGCTCGCCCCTCGGATACGTGCGGAATATTTGTCATTATCCAAACACCGGTAGTGGAACGTACAATAATATTACTTAGTAACTTGGTACCCGTTGTTCGATGTTAGTCTTTCTTTTACGATTTTAAAGGGAAGACGGTTGTTGGCATACTTTGTGCCGGAACCCATTAAATTATGCACCTGTCTCCACGGTAACGCTTGTGTCAAACACACCCCGTGTGCAATCGAAGGAATAGGTCAAGCCTTAAGTTACGAAGCATTTTTATACCTACACCAATTCCGAAATGGAAACGACCGGCTATTCTTGGCTTTTTTTTTTAATCACTATGAACAAGCGTACGATATTTTTATTGGCTGGTTAAATACGTATTTAGTTTCACTACTTAACGTGTTAATAAAGAAAACAAAGTTCGTGGATCTTTGAAAGACAATCGTTTTTCAATCAATCATTTATTAACGCGACATATTTATTTATAGGTTTTCCCTTTCTGATAATCTGAAGCTGACGTGAGGTGACCGTGGTGAGTTGTTCTTCAACTTTATCGAAAGTAATCCACTATATACAGTCCGACATTATCCTTGACCGAGTCATTATTCAGAGAGATACGTGGCCACTTTAGTTGCGTCCCGCGATAAGTCCCCTTCCTGGCGTCGCGTGTCCGAGACTTACTTCCTTTCGCGTCAGGAAATATTTAACAAAACTACCTAGGTCTTTAACGTATCTACTCACGAGTTCATAACCTACTGTAGGTACTTACATGTAAGTACCAGGTACATCTTTAATCCTAGTAAAAACTGTATAATTACCATTGTTAGCAATGCCTAAACATAAGTCACATCTCTTGAAATTTGTGAAAAGACCGTTAAAGACTTTTGGATAAGTCGTCTTTCAGTAAATAATCATAGTAGGGCCACGGATCTGATTCTCAGTGGCGTACACGGGGCGTTTTCAATGAGGCAGAGGCTTAAGTACGTATCGATCGGCCCTTACATCCCGGGAGTGGCCGACCCGCCCCATGAACGTTACGTAAGCCCAGCTGATCGCATCCACCGTAACCTTCGCCACAGGCTGAGCTCACGTTGCCCCTACTAAGCCCTACATAAACATTAGAAAGTGTAATCGTAGAATCTTGCCGCCTCCGGATTTATTATTTTTTTTAATTATTTAGTTGGAATAAATTATGTTTTAGAAATTAAATAAATAACTAAAATTTGAGTAAAGCCCAAAAAATTTCAGACGACATAAAAATATTTCATAAATTTTCCCCGTGTCGAAGCTGTCAATAATATCCGCAATATAGGTTTCCAGGCGGCCGACGGCCTAGTTCATCGACAGCCCAATATCCGCTGTGCCCTGAATAGCCTACCAGCTACACCTATCACCTTAAAATTGACCTAGCCACGACAAGCATGACTAAATAAATGTTTTACAGAACCTCCCCTCTCTCTTCTCGTAAACATTACCCACCCAGATTATAATAACAAAATGGGAAACTCTTAATAGGTACTTTACTTGTGGAACAAGAGAATTTAATACAAGCCTCTTTTACACACAAAAGTACAACGCAAAAACCACACAGCGTTGCGGAGGCAGCGGGGAGAGAGCGCTCGACAACAAAAGATAGCTTCCGTTCCATCCCCGGCCGACCTCATCCAACTCGCCCGAGGGAATAAACATAAAGGCCTTGGGACTTGGAACCGTTTATTAAAAAAAATGTTTTATTGTATTTACGGAGCAGTTGTATTTACATGATATGCAAGGAAAGTGAATGCTTTCCCTTGCTAAATATTTGAGCGGGCGCCGCTCAATACGCGCGACCTTGCGGACGCCACGCGCTTGCTCGATACCGACTGGCGCCCAACGTGGGTCGCACCATCAGCTGATTTACAACACAAGCAACATTTTTCATTCCGTCCGTTTCATTATTGACTAAACTATTCAACAGTGTTATCCACGCAAATTACTAAATCTATAAGTAAATACTCTGAGACGTGTTGAAGTCTTTAAATTATAGACTTTTGACCAATACTATATTTGATTGGTACATCAATGTAAGAAATTTTGATAGCAACGTTTTCATAAAGTGGAAATTAAGATAATTACAGACCAGCAATATAATAACTTACAAACAATAACTAATAGCTACGAATGAAAACCATACAATAAGGTGGTAAATGCTATACAGTGACAATAATTACCTGAAAACCATTTGCAGTAGCTATGTATTAAGTTGACGTTATGACTTAATACATATCATTATTGATGATTCCTCTAATGATGAATGACAACATGATGTTCGTCTAACGATAATCGTCATGAGGTATGAATGATAAGTGCGGAAAAGCATCTAAGTGGCCCATGCATCGATGCAACGAACCAATTAAGAAGTACGTGAGATTGTTGATTGTTGGCACGCTGTGGTAAAATTTTTCGGCATAACGCGTGATATGTATTAATCCGGCGACTGCTCGCGTGGAACTACCGCCTGGGCTCGGGGGGCTGGACTCCACCAGCCCGACCGCCACCCAACCCCGCCCCCCTTCCCCGTCCAACCGATCACCCCGCGTCCCTCCTCACCCCCCACATAATCACAGGACGGTGTTGAGCGAGACACCTATTCCATTGCACAAAATATCGGAAAAGTGTATAACACAAACTAAACGATGTTTTATAGGTAACATAGAATGTAGACTTCTGACTAAACAGCACACTTTATAAGATGTTTCTCAGTACCTATGACCTAGTTACCTGTTGTAGCTTGTTGTGATGTAGGCACTTTACTAAAAGACTGTAACAGTGAATGGCTCAACTTAGTGGCTGTTCAGTCAAATCGTAAAGTTCGCACGTAATTTTATAGATAAATAGCAATAAAATCCAATGTATAATATATATTTATAACAAAGAACAAATATGGAGAAGTTTGACCTGGGTTCTGATAGGTCACTGATTGTATTAAGGCCCATATCAAAAGATCTTAAATTGATATTGTTTAGTGTGACAGTGACAGTGCTATACCACTCTTCTAGTGCTATCCTTGTCACACAATGTAAACAATATTTCTTTAGAAGTCATAGTAGGGCCCCGGGTCTCATATTCATTCTTATACAAGGTTCAAGGTTGGTTCCAATTTGTATTGTATGCTATGTTATTGTCCAAGACTAATATATACATACATTTGTACTGATAGTAAACCTTAGAGCCAATAATGTTAACATGTGGTTTTGCATCATTCATGCAGACGCATAATGTTATTTTACATAGTCTGTTCTACTAGCATCCTTATACAGAGCTACACAGTATATTAACATGTTACTATAGTAGTAGCATTGATTTTTTTTTATCACTATGAACAAGTGTTTGACCACCATCCTGTCTGATGTTAAGCAGTGATGTGGTCTATGATGGAACACACTTGTTCATTAGGTACCTATTCACCTGCAACTTGAAGACCTTCAGAGTGTACTGCGCAGGAAACACAGACTGATTGATTGATTAACATTGAGTCGCATATCATCAATGTTGTGCACATGTTTCCTCATCAAAACAATACCGTCATGAACCCACTAACATTGTTGAGCTTATAGTAGCATATGAACTAGATCAAAACAATTGGCCACTATCCAAAAATTATTCACAAGTTCACTTCCTAGTTTTTTAAGTTAAGAGATTGCACATACAAATTAATAGTTACCAGCTACCTTAAAATATGTCTAACCATCACAAAGATGTATATACTACTACTACTTGTATGGAATGTTTTAATAAATAAAAAAAACAACCTACATAGAAAAATATGACACATAAAGATCTCCTACAGGTGTCTACTTATCTTATCTCATAGTTTATTTAATATATTGATTTAAAAATGTTCAACTTAAGATCACAATTTTAATCTTTGTTAAATCTCAAGTTGCAAACAGAGAGTTATACTATAGACTAGCTGACCCAGCAAACATTGTTATGCCAATAATACCTAATAGTGTTTTTCGGCTATTATCTGAGTGTATTATGCATGCACTAACTTCCTCAAGAATCACTCTATGTATGAAAAAAAATTAGTATTTTTAAAGATGTTAGCATACACAGGAACAGACAATGGTAGGCAACTTTTACTTTCTAATGATGAAAATATGCTCATAATGCTATGTTTGTAACTTTTTATTTAACAAAGTATTTATTTTATCACAATAACTTTCATTATACATTATAATACACACAAGCTAATTATCATTTGTTTATTTATGCTTATATAAATGTGATTCATAAATCCATATCATATGTACCTACTTACACTAAACCAGATCACTTACAAAAACCTTCAAAATAACATTGTAATAAGACCATACTTATCGTTAAAATTCATAGATTTAGTTCTTAACAACAACAGTATATGGTTCAATATTCAGGAAATTGTATTCTAAAAGTAATAAAAAAACAAACACAGATAACCCCTGTACTGTGTACTGATACAATGTGATACAAATAAATATATTGGACTAACAAAAATATTTACACATTATTTATTTCCATTCAGTGTAACTCTAATTTACTATCTTATATTGAATTTTAACGTCTGCAAACACATGGAATAAATGAATGAACACATCCGTAAAAAATAAGCCTTATAAAAGCCTTACAATTGACATTTATAGCATCATTTGAGATGCGAAATACAATTGGTAAACTGAAGGCATTAGCTTTTCTGCCAATCCCGCTTTGGGACTAAAAGGTGTGAAGTATACTTATTAGAGATATCATACATTCACAAAATTTATACAACCCGAATGGATATTTATTCCATAGTTACTTACATAGTAATAACAACTAAGACGATTCATACTAACTGTTTCATTTTCATAGTGTGATTGAAAATAATTGTTGCACCATCAGTTTTAGTAATAACCAAATTGGTTCCTTATATAGCTATCAATAAGAGAAATAGAAAGGAGGATTATGGAGAGACCATGGCATATCTTTTCAATCTGTTTACAAAGTGCAAGTGATCCTCATTGAACAGGTTTTTAAATAATTGAAGATATATATGGAATATAAACCTAGTAGTTTTAAGGGTTTTAAGGTAAGTACTTAAAAGTTTAGTGAATTTTATATGGACTATAAAGATTTTTTTATTATATTGCATGAAACAATGTTAATGTGTAATTAAGTACTCTTCTTTGCAAGAGACATTAGGGTAAAAATATAATCATGAATGTTGCTTATAATCACATAAGTATAACTAAGTAAGTAGGTAAATATTTCATCCAACATTGTAATTATGAATAGTTATTTTATAATACAGGTAATGACTTACCTATATGGAAAGATTAGATCTTTATGTTTTAACATGTGGTATGAGGAGTTTATGGTAATTGATTTTTATTATTAGTAAATGTTTAAGAACTTATCTAGTTAGTTTTACGGTGACAAATACGTACTCATAATGTATTTTTCAATGTTAATTATAGTAGACACCTACCTACTATGTACAGGTATGGATATAGTTAGATAGAAGGTGTACTCACATCCTTGCAGTTCCGGATCTAGCACCAAAGGTAGAGTTCAAATGTTACACACGAAGGTTACGTACACTTCAAGGCAAGAGCCAACACAATACACCAATAAGTTTAGAATGAAATAATGGCGAAGTAGGTAAGCTCTCAATCCGGAAAATATGAAATAACTTTGACGACTTTTTTTGTTAGGGTGGTAAACGAAAAGAAACCCCTGACACTTTAACTAAAATACATTTCCTCGCAAAGTGAAATTATACGTCTTAGCACGGTATTTCGCACAAATTAAATAAAAACATTTTTATGCGCATCTGTCACTTCGCCGAACTATTTTTACCACACAAAACAATCAAAACCCTTTTCCGAACGATTTTTGCAACGTGACATCTAGCGCCATCTAACCATGTAACGGAAAACTAAAATGATCTGTCTCGTTCGCACAAAGAATACCAAAAAGAAATAAAAGATTCTTGACAAGTAGACGTCATTTTCGGACATTTGACATTACGGTGACAGTTTCACTTATTCCCGTGTTATGCGCGGGAAAAGATAAAATTAAATTTTGATGTTTCTTATTGTCTCTATGAGAATTAGGTTTATGTTCTATTTTTCACGGTTATTACTGGGGTGTAATTCGTGTAATATGTATTGAATAAACGATTTGTATTTGAAATATAACAACACAGAACAGAATAGGGTTCTAAAAACCTTAATTTTTTTCATTTAAAGCTGGAAAAGGTATAATCATAACATAACATACACTTCACGCCTGTCTCCCAGAAGATTACAGATCTCATTTTGTCATGGTCCTGGCATACCCCTTTCAATTCATCTACATTCGTACCTTTTCGTACAGACCTACATGATCTACAGTTTCGAGTACTTTTCACGCCACCTTCCGCCAGGACATCACTAATCTGGTCGACGTATGTACTTCAGGGGCGACCTCTACTCACCCGAAGGGCTTCGTTAACCTTATAACCCGCTCTCACTCTTCTTTCATTATCTTTATCAAACTTTTCATCACTTGTGAATCCCAAATATGCAAACCTGACCTACTTTCTCATCGTCCATTTCATTATTTTCGATTATAATTATACCATTACCCATTACTGTGGTCTGCTGTGTAATTTAAATCTATAAAACATCGAAATGTCGCTATTTTCGTGTCTATTTCTGCGATTTATATTCCGCTACCGTATGGAAAATTAAGAAATCTGTTAAGCCTACTTCATCATCATCAGCTTATATTCGTCCACTGCTGGACATAGACCACTCCAATGAGGAGTTTTCGAAAATAATCTATCCGTCAAATACTTATAATTGCAAACAAAAGAGATGCATGCAACTACTTTATTCCTCAGACCAAACGTTTTTGTTGAATGTTGTGAGACTTTATTCTATGGATGTAGTCTTCGGACTCGCCTTAAGACACGTCTTAAAACTCATTGGCTACTAATCTGGTCACATTAAACAGCCTGTTAAAAATACCGTAATGTTAAATATAGGCTATGACTTACGACAGGGGACTTACATAAGTAAGGACAAGGTATTTAGGGAATGGTTCCTTGTTATGCACTTTCCTACACTCGGAACAATCATGGAAATCTCAGTGCCAGTATTGTGATGGTAGGTATATAAGGTAGATACTATAATAGCGAGTCCTGTTCCCAATTTAGGTGTTTGTTTAACTATTTTGTTCTGTGGTCAGTATCGCGACTGTCAATAGGTAATGTTTTAAATTTGAAGTGGCATCAGAAATAATGTTTATGATTGGCATGTTCATCACAGAGTCCTGGAAGGTCCTTTGTACATGTGACAGCCATTTCATATTTCTTTGGAAAAGAGTTTATATACCTACACGTTTGCCTTCGTCTCAAAACGCACGTGCGTGTGTAGTGGAGGCAGGTCAGCAATGCGTCCAGAGCTGGTCCCGGGGTCGTAGGTATACCTACATAGACGAGAGCGACCGTTGTCTCCGGCTCGTATTGGTGCTTGTGGATAAGCGGCCAGGCTTCGTCCATGGGTTCCGGTAAAAATCCGTAATAACGTCAATTCCACCCCCCGTGGCGAAATGGTTTGATTCATGAGATATCTCCTTGAAAAAGTGTTAGTTTCCCGTACGATGTGTATGTGGTCACCGTTCGTTATTAAATTGAAACTCCTAGTAGATCTGTGCTTAGCCTACCTAAACAACTAACATTCATTTGTATGTAGGTACATAAGTACCTACCTACCTATTATTTGTAAATACGTGATTTATCGAAACAAGTGGATTCCAACATACAATGCTGCGACGTCGTCTCGTATCAAAGTTGTGCAACTGTTGTTAGTTACTTAGAAACCTACTTATATATAAATACCAATTGTGACAATGTCTAATGCAGTTTAATTTTTGTTTCATACACAATGGTCTCCAAAGTATTTTTGCACAGTCTCGTGGTCTTGGCCGTTACTGTAAGTAATTTCTAACTCACTACAACACTCATTTAGATAAGGTACCTAATAGGTAGGTAGCTAGCCTACCTATTGAGCACTCAAGATTCAAGATAATATCTAAGACTACTTAAGTTTATTCAAAACATAATGTTTCGTATATAATGTATAAATGAAGCGTAAAAAATGAAGACTTAAAAAAATCAATCTGTCTGATAGTTGAAAATGAAAGAGAGAGATGCAACATTTTTTTTCTATGATCGATACCTAGTACTATAAACTAGGGCCGTCAGGTCCCGATTTTGGAATAGTATTTTTATACCTATACAAATGTCTCTCCATAAATCAAGATAGGTACTTATCACAAAATGTACGTTAGGCTAATACCTAAGCCTAGCGGGCATCGTGTCTCCGAATACGTGATTTTATGTAGTATGTGCGTGTTTAAACACGTGTTACTGATAATGGTGCACATATCTACTTTGTATGCAGATATTAATACCTACTAACCTAACATGTTTTTCAGGCACTGCTAGTAAGTGGCAAAGCAATAAACACAGACGAGGAGGCTGTTGAAAAAACCGAAGAACCCACCGTCGACTCTGCGACACCAGATGAAACAGCTACTGCTATAACCGCAGTCCCCGAAGCTAACGCTGATAGTGTCGAAACCACAGCTATAAAACACACTTCAACAAAGGTCACAGGTTTGACAAGAAAACGCAGAAGTTACGGTTACAATTCAATCTACCCTCTGCTAATTCTGCTTCTTCTTGGAGGAAATGGTTTTGGATGCTACTAATGTAGATACTGTTCCCTGACTCTTATAATGTGGGTTGCCATAGAAGCGTCTTAGGAAACATACCGTTGTTAAAGTTATAAGTTGTAGTATGTAATCTGCAATTTCACAATTCGGGGGTTGGTAGGTACATTTTCGGATTTGTTACATGACCTTTATCAAACACTAAAATAATTTCAAATAAATAAACCTAATAGGCAGCCTTATGTGTTGCCCCGAGCCCACCTATGAGAGCAGGGAAATGATTATGATGAAATAAACCTAATACTGTACTTATTACGCTGTGTCAGATCATCTACAGTCTTTGCAAATGTACCTACCCACCAACGTATTATTATACCTACATTGTATCTACCGTATAATATAATAAAATTAAACACTTATTGAACTACCCGTATGTCATCATATTTATCACCCCGTTCACCCTATGGTAGGAGACCTTTCTGATTGTTAGTGGAATTGTGACACTAAGAGTTTTTGGAACAAAAAAACGACCTTTAATTTTGTGATATTAATGGTCTTATATCACTAAAACGAATGATCGTTTTTTTTTCTACTTCTTAAGTATCACTCCTCTTAAATGCCTATCGCACCTACATAATATTATTATGTCAGGCTGGACCATGCTACATGGTATTCTCTCATCTCTATTTATCTACCTACCCTACTTGGACACAGGGGAGACGTATACAGAGTGTAAAAAGACCCAGAGCAATGGTCTTCGAAACGCCGGGCTCGTCAATATGAACAACTTTTACTATGGCGACAATATGGTAAAATAATTTAAAAAAAAATCAATCCCCATACAAAATATTGTTACTAACAATGTTTTTAAGACCATTGTTCGGGGTCCTTTTACACGCAGTATGGTAGGTTTATTTTATTACTGAATAAATTACACAAGGGCTTTGTTTGAACATGAAGTAAGAACACTCTATTTGTACAGATTTTCTTATTAGGTACCTACTTACCTACCTATGGTTACCGAGGCCCTCTGTTTAGCCAAGGTCATAATATTTTTTCGGAGTACGCAATGCAGCCCCCCTAGCAAAGCGCTCCAAGAAAGACATGAAAAGACATAACAAGCACTGCGAATGATCTCTTTCATCGAGGTGAAAATGTGATATGTGGGGAATAAACTGGAAATAAATGGGGCTGTATTTGACAGTTTTATGTTATATCAGTGGGTTAATAGGGAATTTTCAAAGTCCAAAAAATCTTATCTATAGTCGGATTTTTAATTAGATTCCAAAAGGGGTTGCCGTTGCTAGAATAAGTTGATATTTACTAGACAATGCAGATAGTTAGTTTGCAGGTACTTATTGTTGACATTATATTATGTGACATACATAAGTAAGTAGTATTTATGATCTCGTAAACTGCCAGTACCTAACCTACTCATTTTATATAAAAGACGTAAATAAATTAAAAGCCAACCAAACCGTTTTATATCGCAATGCGCCTACCTTATAGGTAGGCGTATAGAGTACCGTAGGCGGTAGGTATAAAAGTAACACTGAAGGCTTATTGAGGATATGATTCAGGCATTGGAGTAAAAAAATGTAATGTCAATCAAGCCAAGAGACTCAATCTGAGACTGAGTGATGCGCGAGTGAAATGTGTCAGTGTCACTGTCATTTCTTCGCGACAAAAATGTAATTTTTCGATTTTTCTGCCTAAATCTTTATTATTTTCCCTGGTCGGGAAATATTTTGAGCTATGATGACATCAATGCTCAGGCTATTTATTTGATTGAACATTCTGAAATTAAACAGCTTACAAGCTTTCCCAATCAGGAAAAAAATTATCTCATCGATTGGTGATAGATATTAGTGACAATGATTAGATAAAACAACAGCAGTTTTAATTATTTGTCTGTGGTTGATAAATCGTTGTGATTATGTGTTAAATAAATCCAGAAACCATGTCTGGTTCTTTACAAAAGGAACAGGATGAGGCTCCCTATCCTCTCCACGAGTGTGTCTTCAGTGGGGACCTGAGAAAGTTGTCAATGTTGCTGCGTTTACATGATGTGACACTTAAAGATAAACATGGAAACACACCTCTACACCTTGCCGTCATGCTGGGACGCAAGGAGTGTATACAGCTGTTACTTGCTCATGGAGCTCCTGTGAAGGTAAAAAACTTGTCTGGATGGTCACCTTTGGCTGAGGCTATAAGCTATGGAGACAGACAAACAATTTCATCTCTTGTCCGTAAATTAAAACAACAAGCACGCGAACAAATGGAAAGAAGAAGACCTGATTTAATTAGGGCACTTGCTCAAATACAAGACTTTTACATGGAACTGAAATGGGATTTTCACTCATGGGTGCCTTTGGTGTCTAGAATACTTCCATCTGATGTATGCAAAATATTCAAATCTGGATCTTGTATCAGGTTGGACACTACTTTGGTAGACTTCACTGACATGAAATGGGAAAGAGGAGACATATCATTCATCTTTCAAGGAGAAAAGCCACCTGGCGAGTCTTTAACTGTGCTTGATAACAAAGCAAAAGTTTACCAGAGGGTGCGATATGAAGAAACAGAAACAGAAATTGAAGATGAAGTAGATATCTTAATGTCTAGTGATATCTTGGCAGCGCAAATGTCTACTAAAGCCATTGCTTTCTCTAGAGCTCAGTCTGGTTGGATTTTCCGAGAGGATCGGAAAGAAGTGATTGCGGGACTCTATAGAAGTGACATTTACACAATATCTGGCTTAGTTTTAGAATCTAGAAAAAGAAGGGAACATTTATCTACTGATGATTTGCAAAAGAATAAGGCAATTATTGAGAGTCTAACCAGAGGAAATACTCAAAATTTGGACACAAATGGAGAGCCTATGAGGAGGGCGTCTCTCAATCCTCCTCCACAATCTGAAACAGATTGGAATGCATACATATCCTCTCCATCTGGCAATTATCCGCCTTTAGGGAGGGAATTGGTTTACAAAGAATCATCTCGCCATTTTCGAGCCACTTTAGCTATGAGTGATGATTTTCCCTTAAGTGTAGATATGTTGCTGAATGTGTTAGAAGTAATTGCACCATTTAAACATTTTGCCAAGTTACGAGAATTTGTGGCCATGAAGTTACCTAAGGGTTTTCCAGTAAAAATAGATATACCAATATTGCCGACAGTCACTGCCAAAATTACCTTTCAGAAATTTGAGTTTCAAGAAGGTATTGCACCCGAGTTATTTGTAATTCCAGAAGATTTTGTAGAAGACCCACTGCGATTCCCTGACTTATGACGGTTTGATGTTCTAACACTGTTTGAAGTAAATGAGAAGTTAACTAAAAGGAGTCCTGCCCTTCCTAACCCTAGACACCAGAGCATTCAGAATTTGGTGATGCCTATGTCAAATCTGCTGTGTAATGAAATAGTCCATTTTTTATTTTAGGGCAGTTTGTATTGTAGCCATTGTATACTTCGTAGACTGTGGTAGCCATGTACTATGTAAAATGTTGACTCAGTATTGTGGTGTGATTTTGTCTTTTGTAGAACAGTGTTGGAAAGCAATTTATGTGAAGACTAACACCCGAAAAAAATAAATTATTTAGTAGGTAAATATTGAATTTTATAAATTTTTATTTCAATTATTTTATGATTGCAGTTGTACAGGGTATGGCACAGGCTCTAATGCAAACCATAATGTATGTTTGTACACGCCACATTAACTACGTTACTATAGAGCTGTCACTATGCAGTATGTTTTTCATTTAGGTGGCAAAATATCAGACTGATTATAACCCCAAATAATAAGAATAAGGGTTTTACAAACTCATTCATCAACATTTTGATTTACTTACTATAACATTCTTATGAAGTTTCACTGGCATATCCACTTCTAATGTAATAAGTTTATGATTATCTTAATACCCAACAAATGGTTCTAATTGATTCTTCCTTTACATACACCTATAGCACAGACAAATCATACACCATTTTAGAGCACCCCAAATGTGTGTACAAGAAATTAAGAAGATATTGTAAAATGGGTATATCCAACATTTGTTGTACAGAACAAGTTTCTCTTTCCCTCTTTTGAACAGTTTGAGGAAAAGGACGAACAAACTACTGTTGTTCATTAATGCCTTGTTCTATAGAATAAATGGGTTACCCTGTAATACCACAAACCTAATAAATACAATGTTGTTAAAAATGTAGGTATGGTAGAGGCGTGTGGGGGGCTTGTAGCTGGTGGAGGTCTACTGTCTGAATACCCCCACGTGAATCTATATATTTAAATATGAGAAAAAAAATCACTAATATCACTGCACTGCAAATGATGTTTCATATGATTGGAATGTAATTAAAACCGTTGATGTAAAAGCAAATTATACACCTATTAGAAATCCGAAACACATTAGAACTACGTACCTAATAGCACTATGTCAATATAAATTAATAATGTCTATCAAATTTCTGAGAAATATGTTTATTTAATACAGCTAAGCTGTGAATTAGGAAGCCTAATGTATTAAAACATGATGTAATTTTGTGATTACCTACAGCTTGGCAAAAAAGAGTAGAAAATAGTAGCAACACTCTATGGAGAAATGTCCGACTTTGACAGCTTTTCATAGAAATTCTTGCCATATTTAATTTCTACTCTTTTTTGCCAAGCTGTAAGTTTAAAAAACTTTGCACACACACAAACATCACAAATTAAATATTTTGCTCCTCTCATTGGTTTGAAAACAGAAATGGAATCAAAAACCCTTTCTAAAGTTGTCTACGGCTACAGATTGGCAGCCAGCATTGATTGGTAAAAAGAAATTCAGTCCATAATGTACAGTCAAGGACGCCCGGAAAACAACACTTGCAGCTTTTTTAAAGGTTGTATTCTGAATAATTTCATAGAGAAAGGACTGAGAAGCAAATCAGGTACTATTCCTACTACGTTGGGAGATTTCTCATGCTCAATCTACGTGCTTCAATTATTTTTTTACATGATGATTTTCATGCTCAATTGCGATTTATGTAAAAGTTTATCTCGGCCTGTTATGTATACAAATTACAAACATACTTATGAAAATATTAGAGACGTTTAAATTAGCCGGAAAAGTTCCGGCTGCCCTTGACTGTAGAGATCCGTGATGGTTACGTACCCGATTTCTTTTTCTTGTATACGTTCCTAAGGTGGATACTGTCCGGAGAATTCTACGCAGCTATCTAACTTCTTTACAGTGTAATGTTACCATATAGGCTATCTATCGGAAGCGATATACAGATTTTTTTTTTTAGATGGACAATGTATTTTTTTATTTTGCAAATTAAGCATGAAAATGTGAACTGGTACACAATTCCCCTATGCATACCTTCTATTTACTTATGCAAGAAAGATTTCTACCATCATATTGGCTATTTACTCGTAGGAAATAACTTACGTATTTGTTTTCTTAGCAAATGACTTGAACCTTGAAACACTATGTTGTTTATACTTATTAAGAAGTCTAGTATCAGTAAGTGGATGGTGTCTACTACAACGTACGTACATGTTTTTTGCCACCCCATGTATTAACGATAGTGCCCTTATACATGTAACTACGTATGATGTAGTTACATTCGAGAAATCCATCTCTGTAATACTGCAGCCCGAGCACGCGCGGCAACAAAGACACGACATAGACCAAATACTCGCTGTGATTGGCTGTTATGTCACACATCGTGCGACTTAGCTTGTTTCAACCAATCACAGTGCCTGGTGATGTCTTGTTATTTCTTTCTTGGAGCGCTTTGCTAGGAGGGATGGATAATGACTTTCCTACTATATTTATCTGCTGTAAACTAAGCTTACGGGATAATTTCAATGTGAATTAATCTCATGACAAAACCGCATATAACTTAATACAGTTTATACTTATGTAGAGACAATAACAAACATAGGTAGGTACATACTGTAAAAATAAAATTGTCTTGCCAATCCCCACATACACGGAATGTAATAAAAAAAGATGACGTAGTCGAAAATATTTTGTTTTATTTATTCCAAATCAAACTGAAAAAAATCTTAGAAAAAACCGAGTACCTAGTACGTACTTACAGTCAATCGAAATAAACATTATATGAAAATGATGAATATTCCCAAATTAAATTTATTGCTCCTTTAATTTGTGGAATAAACCATACCTAGTTCAGTTCCATCCTTTGTATACTCAAGAACTGTCGGAACAATACACTTCCTTCGCCTTATAAAATGCCTGAATTTCGAGAAACTCTGACAGTCTTTATTATATTACTAGACACACAGACGTAAAGAAATTAATACAAAAAAAAAATGGCCAACAAGGTATAGTTCACCCTAAACCTCAGGCCAAACACAACTATAATAGACTTGCATGCCGCGTAGCACATTTGGTAAGTATGTCTCTTTGTTGTCACCACCAACATGTATGGAAAATAATGTACTTCTGGACTCAAGATTTTTTTGGAAGAGATTGTTTTTGGTGTGACTAAACGTACATTTTCTTTATCATTCTAAATGATTGACATAAATATTAATTTCTCGCCTATCGAAACCGAGTACTACTTTCGCATGTCAAATCAAGAATTAAGTATAATACGCAGGGGTAGCACTGTTAAATGCTTCATTTTCCGCTGCCTGGAAGGTAGTCGGCCGATATGCATGGGTCTAGACTCAACAATTTGATAGCCACCGCCGTTTTCATATCTGAAACAGCAAAAGTGACACAATAATTATAATTGTGAACAAACCCTCCTAAAAATAACATGTACATTTCAATCGCGGGGACAACTGCCCCGATTGGAACGTTCTTTTACATTAGTAAACATAATCGCTACACTGCTACAGTAATAGTACGACGGCAATGGTAAATCTATGTGAATGAACTGCAATCACTGACCTTTTTCAGCTCGACCCTTATTCACTCGTTCTCTGATTAACTGAAAATAAAGCACGATATTATAATACGGTCTGTGAGTGTATCCCTGAGTGTGTTCGTTCTACACAGGACAGTGTTAAACAATGAAATACTAATTGTTTCCTTACTATATTATGCATGTATTATACATAGGAACCTTCGCCTGAAATTATTCTATTTAAAAAATGCATTAAAACCCGTTTCGTAGTTTACCAAGATATATATGTAATTTCACTAGAAAACCCGGCGAACTCCGTTTCGCCACCAGATGGGTTCGTTTCGTTTACCCGCTTTTCTGTTGAATTTTTGCCTGAATTTTCTTTGCTATAAACCTCACGGAGCCAGAGACCTTTCCAACGAATGCAAAACCGTGGAAATCAGTTCGTGCGTTCTGGAGTTATAGCGTCAGGGAGGAAAACCCGACTTATTTTTAGTAGATTTCATAAAACATCTTTTTTTAAATGCCTTTGTATGTAAAGAAATGTTGACGGGACAAAACGAATGATCATTTTCTTGAATGAAATGTTGGTAAGTCTCTGTTTAGGGCTCGTATTTGAACGTGAGGGGATGTTTTTAATGACATGGAAAAAATATAAACAAAAATGTCCGTAATGTAGGTAATAATGTTATAAAGCATAAATTTAAAAGAATCAGTGGACGTAGGGCTTCAGGGTAAATAGTTGTATGGGGACAAGAAAGTTGCTAGTGCAGTGTATAACTCTTACCTTCGGCTCGTGCAGCGACTTGGCGAGCCTCTGCCGGAAGCTGGTGAGCCTGGCGCCGTGGCCGCTGTGCAAGCTGCTGCGCGAGCTCGCCTCCGGCGACGTCGACATCACGCGCTCTGTTGCATTGTTTATTTTATTACTTCATCATCATCATCATCATGAATGATTTTATTTTAACATGTTTTTAGTAAATTTACGAAGTACTTAGTTCGGAATATTAAAAACTCTGGCTTAGACCACTTTAGCGCTGACGGCCTCAACTGTACAAGGGCGACCTTAATACTGGGCACGCGCGTCTACCAAAGTCTACTACACTCTGGTAGGTGTATCGCTCTGGCATCGAAGCTGTAAACGATGTGTGGTTTCATTTCGCTGTCGTTATTAGTAAAACAGTGATGCACATCGCTTTCCCCTACGATCAGAGCGAACTAGTTAAATGGCGTAGATAAGATAGCCATGTTTTACCACTAGTCTACCCACATATTGTGAATTAGGTCTGATGATTTATAACTATCCCCTCAGTGGTAAGGTTTATGAGTCTGACAACTATTGCAACGTCAGTACCAGCAATTGACAAAAACGTCAACATACATTTTACTTGACTTTTGAAAACATTAAGGAACCCTTTATTATCTACAATTGTTTGAAAAAAGATAAAAACAGTGCATTTACGCACCTTCAGAAGCAGAGTCCGCACGGGAGAAATTAGAAGATTCCGCTACAATGCTGAAAGAAATTAATCAAATCATAGAACACAAACATAAAATTTGTCTATAATCAGATTCATGAGACCGCTACAATAATTTACCACGTTGGGATGTTCTATGAAATAACTTTAATACTTATGGGGTCGATCAAAATAAATATTATATGTGTAGTCCTTTCTTATAGTGTACAATAAACCTCCTAGACATTGAATACGACATACAAATTTTACTTTATAAAATTGGCATATGACAGTTGGTTGACACCCATCTGTAATGTGTCCCGAGACGGGTGTGAACTAGTAGACCGATACTGACAAGTAATCAGTGTGGAGGAAGCTCGCGATTTTAGATCTTATTATATTGTAATGTCAGAAGGAAAATCGCCTTATGGTGGGTCATGAATCATCTTGTTCGACTGTACATACCGTTGAACAAAAGTCATGAGTCGTTTGTGTGTGTCGGGCACACATCGCTGCAGGTCGGTGGAGGAGACGAGCGCCGCCAGCCGGTAGTTGGCGTCCGGGATGTTGGAGCACATGTCCCACAGCGCGCGCAGCCCGTTATACCCCGACTCCGCGTAGTCGCGGACCCACACCGCCAACTGAATAAATCAATTTTAGGTAAGTTAAGGAAGAAATAAAGGAACCTAAAATAGACATTGGGAAACATTTTTTTTAAACCACGATAAGCAAGTTTTTGTCACCATCCTGCCTGAAGTTGAGCAGCGATGTGGTCTACGGGGAAGCATACTTGTTCTAGGTACCTATTTACCCGGGACTTAGGACATCCATACTAACTATACTGCGCAGTATAGTTAGCACAGACTCCGTCAAATCTTTCCTTTCATTTATTAACAAGTAGCGACATTCCGGCTGAAAGGGCCTAAAGGTGATGAGTCTACGAAAGAAAATAAACAGTGAACTAGTTCATTTGAATGACCTGAAAGAGCCGCCAGTCGTCGACGCCATCAATGAGTTTCTTGGCGCGCGCGGCGTTGCGTCGCACCGCGCAGCGCGCGTTCTTCAGCTGGCCCTCGTGGTGCGACACGCGCTCCCGACCCGACTGCAAGTCGCACTCCGCCTCGCTCCTGGGTAGCAACGATGGGCATTTCAATTTATCTAGACTCTATGATTTTATGCATTTCTATCTCTCTCTTTCATATGAAAAATGTCTTAATCTATACCTAATAATAATCACCTAATATTACCGCACTAGAAAAAATGCAGACCGGCATTTTTTCTATTTATAAAAAGTCAAATTAAAAAACGTGGGTGAAACTCGACAAAATCACTTAGCCCATGATACCAAACACCTTTCCCCGAGGAACACTATATAAAAAAATGACCTCTTCATAAAAAGCGGCAATCAGCTGATCGGAAAGTTTGTATTAAAAGGTGACATTTATTTTCGTCTTAGACATAGAGTTCGTTGGGGAAAGTTGTTTGATATCATGGGCTGAGTACTACCTGGCTGATATACTACCTCGAATTTCGCCAACGTTTTGATTTAACATTGTCTATAAAAGACAATCGAGAGTCTTGTCTCCATAGAGAGACAAGACCACAAGAAAGACAAATTCCGCTTGTTTCCAAGAAGAGCAAGCGACGGAAATATTTTAACCATTAGCTGACTAGTACCTAACAAGCCATAGGTATATTCCAAGGGTGAATATCTAATATATAAAAATTCCATGTCACAATGTTAGTTACCGTACTCGTCCGAAACGGTTTTACCGATTTTTATCAAATTTCAGTCGATCTGAGAATCGGCTACTATCTACTTTTTATGCATCTACCAGTTGTATTTCTCCCAACACACGGGGTACAAAGGCAACTTATTATGGCACAACAAATGTTTGCCGGGACAGCTAGTAGGAGTATAAATACAGGTGCTTCAACTAACTCTCTAGCCTCGAGCTGCTTGTGCTTGTCTGCGAGCAGCGTGGCGCGCTGGGCGAGCGCGGCCACGCTCTCGTCCAGCGCGGACACGCGCGCGCTCGTCTGCTTCAGCTCGTCGCGCAGCGCGTAGTACTGCTCGGACAGCGCGTGCACTTCCTCCATCTCCGGCGCTGATAAGGTGCATAGTCAATTATGTAAATATCATTACATACTTAAATCAAAGTTTGTTTTCAGTGCGCTGACTGGGCTGTCCTTACATCTTTAAAACTACGGTGTTAATGCGTTTTTTCTACAGATAGTGATTCCAGAGTAAGTTTTAAAAATATAAACCTCATACGTGTTTACATATTATAGTAGAGAAACACTTAGTATTGTGCAAATCTTTGTATTTGTAAGAAGCAGGTGCGGAATCTAGTTTATACGGTAATATGGAATGATTATAGAAAAGATAAATAAATACTACTTATATGAAAATATTTGTGTATGTAGTTGAACTTTATTATTCAACAGCGCATACAATAATTCATACTTATTACGGAAATTAGTGGATTCATTAATTCATTGATGAGTATACAGATAATTGGGTCTGAACAGTTGTATGATAATTAGAATGTGTGCAACATGTGCAGGCAACATACTGTCGGTGGCGAGCGGCTGCACGTGGTGCAGGAAGTGCGCGTGCGCGGCGTGCATGAGGCGCAGCGTGGCCTCGAGCGCGGCCACGTCCCGCGCAGCGCGCCCCACCGCGCCGTCCAGCGCCGCGCCGCGCTCGCGCAGCTCCGCGCGCTCCGCCGCGAACTTGTGCACCACAACACATTAACATCTGTTGGGCTCCTACAAGTCAACACTTCTTGCCCGAGCCTAACACTTTCTGGTACGTAGGTATAACATTTTAATCGGCAATGTTGTAAACATCAATCTGGAGATTGTTAAGTCAGTAAGTTAGGGGCAAGCCACACAGAAAAGCCGTAAGATTAACGCGTCGCAAATCGAAGATCCGGTTCCTCTACCCGCTCGCGCCCCGTCACTATCAACGTTGAATCGCATCGATTCTACAAATTATGTACGAAAATGAATAAAACAACACTCCGGCTGCGAGGCATCTTCGTCTTAATTTTTTGCTCCATGAGTAGATGACTCTCAAGTTCCAATCGCCACTAACAGGCAGTTTTTAGCAATAAATATATTTACTAGATTAATTACTAGAAAATACTTCGAGATCTCTTCATAGTTTTAAAATTTACGAAGTGTGTTTTGTACCATGACGCGAGTAACGAGGTAAAAATTATATTACTACTAGTGGACGCCCCGCGAATTCAGTCGCGTAGTTTCAGTATTTCATACAAACTATAACACCCTCTATATAGCGATACGTCCCACAGGAACGGGATAAAAAGTATCCTATGTCCTTCTCCTGGTTCTAAGCTACGTCCCCACCAATTTTCAGCTTGAATCACTCTTGAGTTATAAGTGTTGTAACAAACCCGTCTTTGTTTTATATATATAGATAAGATTCATAAAACGAACAAGGGCTTTGCTACGTCCAATACTGTCAAATAACATAATAAGATTTATGAATCTCACCTAACCGCCGGGTTTTATGCATGGGTAATCAAGTCGATAGAGAAATCTATAGAGTTAATCCGTCATTTTATTGACTAAACAGCGGCTACCGGACAATCACAGCGCTGACAACGCGATCTAAAATTCATTGCGTTGTCACATTGACTGAACTTCAAGTAACAGGGTTCCCACATTCAACAAAATATGCGGACAATTATGCAATACTACTAGAAAATAAAACTACAGTATTTGCAAACCGAAGAGTAGGCAGTAATGCTAAAAAAATATCTACTTCCAAGGCTAATAATAGCTAGACTGAAAATATCAAAAAGTGACACGTACGAAATGGAATTAAAACCTGAATTGTACATATACCATGACACGTCTGTGGATAAAATTACTGTGAAAATCGATGACAATATTATAATGACACACATTTTATCGTTTAATTAACGAAATCTAAAACAATGTGCACAAATAGCTTAAACACGTGCCTAGATCAATACGATTAAAAACCTGTACATTTAACACAAATAATATGTAGGTGAATACGTGCATTTATGTAAAAACTCACCTTTATCTTAAAGAATGTGACCGACAGTTGCTGACCGGACTCGTCCTTGCCCAACGACGCGATAAGTATGTCGTATCTGCAACACGCATAAAATATTAGGTATGTCAATCAATTTGTTTCCGTTGAAACGATTTGTATGGGTTTATTAAGATGTTATTAACCATAAGTATATAAATAATAATAATAATAATTTATTTAAAAAAAAAATAAGAAGTTTTACAGATTATGGCCTTAAAACTATTTTATATTTATACACATCGAGAGTTGACGTACGTTGAGTATGTTTATGTGTATATATGTATATGTATATGTGTAGTATGTTTTAAGTTTGTTAACGCATAACTTTCGAGTGAGTTAACCTCGCGTTTTTTATTTGAAAGCTAGATGCTTACAATGTTAAAATTCGGTTTAGTTGTGGTAATGGCATCCGCGAAAAAAAAACATTTTTTCTTTAAAGTTTATATAGAACATGCACAATGCGAGGCGAGGAGGCTTAAAACCCTGGCTTGTAGCTGGGCGTAACGCACCCACTTAGCCAGCCTGGGTTGAGAACTGAGTGCTTGAGCTCGTGCACATGCGGCCAGGCTGCATCATATGACGCAGCCGAGGGTGAAGCCCGCCTGTGGGAGGGAACGGTACCTTGCAGCTGTTCCTATCCATTGTAACGTATGGCACTGTCACCATTAATGGCGGTGTAATGGAGATAGATGCTCCATTTAGACAATTGATAATGGCATTAAATAAAGTAAAGTGACCTCTTCTTGAGTTGTTCAATGCGTCCGTCGCGCTCCTTGATCTCGCAGCGCAGCCGGCCGCAGTCCTCGAAGAGCGCGCGCCGCTGCACCGCGAACATGTCGCGCCGCGCCGCTATCTCCACTAGCCTTTCGTTCATTGCCTGGGAAAAGGAAGAAGGAAGGAAATGTATGGTACAATTAATACCACCAGAACGACGCCACTCGGATCAAGTTATACTGGCTAAGTCGTATTTGATAAACTCTTGATAATACAACTTGAGCCTTAGCATGTATAGGATAAACTGAACCATTATTGAATTATCACTTTGTACGTGAAAATTGTTTATCGAATCGTAAAAAAAGTCATGAACTAAAGTCGCTAGTTTCGTTTGAAAACCACACAACGGAGAGTTTATTGTCACTTTAAGTCCATGTGTCAGATTGCAACACTTAGCGCCATCTGCATTCAGCTCCACATTTTCTTCTCCGTTGATCTGATGTTGTTCATTCAAATGGAATGAACAATGCATTTGCATGGACCAGTGGACAAGACGTCCTGCCTCTAGGACAGTTTGTTTGATAGATTTGTGATTGATGCCATTGTCGGAGCTGAACTGAAAAAATATGTGGGGCCAAACGGGAAGCACCAGTTTTTAAATAACTAAAAGAGTCGTACGATTCGGTTCACCCAGTCAAGTTTTGTGGTAACAAACATAAAAAAATATGGACGAAGTCGGTTAAAAAGTAGAAGTAAACATGTTATTGGTTACCGCATCCAGTTGCAGCCTCTGCTTGTCAATGGTGAAGGCCTTGTCGTCGAGGCCGGCCACGGCGCGCGTGGCGTGCGCCACGCGCAGCCGCAACAGCGCCTCGTCCACGCGGCCGCGCCGCCACTCCTCGCGTGACGCCTTCAGCTCCTTCTCCCCACCCTCCACGTTCAGTATCGCCGTGCGGAGACGGCTTTGCTGTACATGGAAGAGTTAACATGAATGTATGTTATGTCACACTAAGTGCAAATTCGTTTGTTTTAACGTATTACAACACGTTACAACGTTGTCTTCGAGTCTTTTCATTTATTTTTGGAGCACTTTGCAAGGTGCTGGTGGTGGAAATGTAAACAAAACAGTACGTTAAATTTCCTTGCACAATGACTTTGACAAGTACGGTGGACAGCAGAGCTTGCAATAATTATACAAATTCTTAAATAGTATACTCCCATGGCCATAACTCTTTTGTTGAAACGTATGCTTTAGAAGTACATAAACAAAGCAAGACTAACAATCACATGGTATAGTTAGACAAAATACACCAATTTAACTATTATCCCTTTAACAGGCAGAAGGTTTGTTTAAAATTCATTTATTTTAGACTATATTTCAACGGGCTAAGGTTGAAAATTAGGTGGGATCTATATTCCCTCTGGCTGGTGAAGGATTTAAAGAATATATGCAAAAGGAATGACTCACAAGCGCCTTATGCCTCCCCTGCGTGTCGTGGAGGTCGCGCGTGAGGGCGCGCATGTCGTCGGCGAGGCGCGCGGCGTGGTGGTCGAGCAGCGCGGCGCGCGCGGCGTGGCGGGCGCGCACGTCGCGCAGCCGCGCCTCGCGCGCCGCCAGCGCGCCCGAGCACGCGCGCTCCGCCGCCGAGCCCTCCATGTGCGACACGCGCGCGCCCACCGTCTCCACTTGGTAGCACTGTGGGGATATAATATTATCTTACTAACGGACCCGGCAAACTTTGCCTATATACATTATTAACAGTGTTTCTCTGGTTATACGCATACTAGCTTTCCGCCTGTGGCTTCGCCCGCGTGGACTTCGGTTATATTGCGGTATAAAGGAATATTTTTGTTTTCCCTCGGAAATATCAATTTTTTTCCGGGATAAAAAGTATTATTTAAACCGGACTTCGAACTATACGTCTGCAAAATTTCAACGCAATCGGTACAGTAGTTACGGCGTGAAAGCGGAACAAACAAAAAAACAAACTCACTTTCCCATTTATAATATTAGAAGATTTTTTAAGAAACGCTTACTGACATGATATTAAAAGTTTAAAACGAGTATTATAGCGGCGAAAATTAACCAAAGATAAGCACTCAGCTTACCTTCGGTCCGACGTTTCAACCAAGTTACGTGTGCCGTGGTCAGCTCGTGACCATAATACCCGTTTTAAACTTTTAATAGCATTAAATACCTTCCCCTGGAATCACTCTATCTACTAAAGGAAACCGCATGAAAATGCGTAGTCCTTTGCGTAGTTTTAAACAAAGCTAAGTTTTGACAGATATCATTCATAATTCTGTCATTAGTGCCATATATGTGTATATTAATACAGTAATATTGATGGTATCTATCAAATAAAAGTGAAGTCAGTAAATTCCCCACTAAAAAATCATATAAATTCTTACAACATTTTTAAGAGATTTTTTGCACAAAACAACAATTAATAAATAGCGCGTGTAAAATCTAGGTACAAATAGTTAGGTGCCAATTCAACTGTATGTGCAATGTCTAAAACACTGGACTCACGATCCCGTAAAGGCTCTCCTTCTGAGTTTGTAGACTTCTCTCCACGTCTTGCTGTTTCGAGTCCAGCTTGTCCATAATGGCTTTGGAAGCTGAAAATTACTTTATTTAACGCAGCGCACACAACACCATGTAGTACTAAATGATACCAGCTATATTTGTATTGTGAGACTTCTTAAAATGCAAGCTAAAGGATACTAAAAAATGTATGTATGACAGATAGTATAGAGAACCCTTCAGAGGACGGGCAGCAGCAGCGCTCTCTGTGAGTTAAACCACAACACCGCTGCGATCGCCAACCCGCCTGCTAAGCGTGGGGATTATTGGCATTTCCTGCCAAATAATGGAAGTCATTGCGGGAAACCCTCGTCCAGCATTGGACGTCATGTAGCTGTATGGAGATAGAGAATTGAAACACAAGTAACAAGCTGCTTTTTTACAGCCAAATTACTATTTTCGTGCTAATTTAAAAAAGAAATCCTGAAGCTCAGTTGTTAAAAAAGTACTTAACGTAATATCTATCGCCCCTATCGATAGGCTAGCATACCTCCATCGTCTTTGACGTCTGACCTACTAGCGTGTCAGCACGTTTACATACTATTGTATATGTGTATAATAATTTAGGAAAATAAATCTGTAGTTAACTTGTTCTCAACTCGATCGGTTTTTTGTTCATAATACCTTTCATAGCTTTCGCTCTACAGCTTCATTGCGAGACATATTACTATTACAGCTATAGAGTCTACACAATGCACCTCTGATACCTGTGCATACAGGTTTCATCACCATACCCTCAGTAATCCCAGAAGCTCTGCGTAAAAGCTTAGGTGCATTGAAACGCGCTGTGTACCTTTGAGATTCATATGGAACAGTTTCTCCTCGTTCTTGAGCGCGAGCAGCTTTTGTTGCTCAACGAAGGAGCAGTGCATGACACGTTGCTGGCTCGTCGTCACCTGGCTCGCGTACCGCTCTTCCTCCTGAAGTTATACATAATATGACTATACCCTCTTATACCAATTAAAAAAATATTGCTGTAACTTAAATAACAACTAGTTACAACAATTTTACAATGTCAATCAATATGTCAAATCGCAAGCAATCGGAGCAATCGGTAAGCAATAGACAATATACTTTGTTATTAGATGAGGGTAGGGTGACAGTCAGTGGCGTGCACACCATATAGGCAAAAAGACATTGCCTACCTTAGTATTGTAGCTTCCCGACCAAATAATAGAGTTATTGCTTGATCTTTTTTGTTGTACTCACGACAGAGGCTAACGAAGGTCCTGTGTTTTGTGGGTGAGTAGATAGGTAGGTACCTATATTTCGTAAAGACAAGTTACCTATATATAGGTGTCAATACTTGGGAATCACTGCCTACCTTGTCGTAAAAGCCAGTGCACGCCACAGGTGACAGTCTATAGGAGAGTAATGAGAGGATAGCTTATAACAGAAGCAACCACGAGTTTTTAAACACATTTACGCATTGGCACCCACTGTACTCGGAGACTGACATGTTATTTTAAACTCTATTATATCAAAATCGATTAAATAGTAAGTATTATTCTGGGCGTTAATGGGTTACATTTAACTTCATTAAAAAATCATCAGTTCAGATTATTTTAGATTCAGATGGTAATCAAATATTCCTCTTTAACTGTACTCAGTACAATATTTGGTTTTAAAAACTCTGTAATCAATTGTTACTTACGTTCAACATGTCTTCAAGCTGCTTTGCGCGTTTTTCTGCCGACTTACTCTTGTCCATCGACTCTGTCACCTTCAGCTTTAGCTCGTTCAGCTAGAAATTTTAAACAAAAATATTATCTATAATATAAAAAGGAATCGTAAAATGTGTTGATAAGCGCTTAACTCAAGAACGGCTATCCTGATTTCCCTAGTTGTTTCTTGCTTATTAATGTCAGCAGAAAGTTGCTGCTGCCACAAACCCAGTGCTCAACATAGGCCTACCTGGATGTTATATTAATTTGATATTCATATTCATAGTTAAAACAGTACACAACGTCTGCCGGGTCCACTAGTACTATTATCAGTCACTCTACACCAATCTGACAGATTTTATTAATACAATTGGAACTGCTTAACACAAGGGAGGATTGTGGTCAAATGCTTGTTCTTTATATTCGAAATAAAATACACGGGTTGTAATTTGTTCATCCAAGAGTCAAGCCTGGGGGGCATCATTTCTCCCAAACTGTCTTAGGAATTGTGCAGGAGAATTAATGTACTTAATAGAAGGTATATTAAGGTATTGTGGACGACAAAATAGAGAATTTTATTACTAAGGCAGGAGGGACAAGACAATTCGGTTTAAAAGTCTCTAAAAGGAAAGGAAGTTCACCTGGTGTTGGAAACAAACCTTGTCCTTAACATTCCTGAGCTGCGTGTCCTTCTTGTGCTGGTCGTCCATGAGCTGGCGGTTCTCCATGTGCAACCGCTCCAGCTGGTTGCGCATGTTCGCCATCTCGCGCTGCAAACTCTGCGCCTGAAAGGGTAAGAAATGTTTGATAGAATAGTACGTTTCTATGCAACGTTATTTATTTGGTACAGACACAAATTTTATTTAGTAATTCATATTTTTATGACCTCTTAAGATTAAAAAAAAATATTATTATTATCTAACCTAGGGTTCAACATATGGAAATAAACTCTCAATCAATCTCTCAATTTACGCATAGCTGTACAGGTACTTATTTAACATTACTTCCTTCAGGACCAAAACATCTAGACTTGCAATCCAAAACTGACGTTTACAATAGAGACAACAATATGAAAAACATGTAGGAGTAAACGAGAAAGAGAATATAGATACTGTTTTCCATAGCAGGGTATTGTTGAATCCAAACTGTTATTTTGGTAGTCACAGTTCAGATCCAGAAGTACATAATTTTCCATACATTTTAATGGAAAAGAGACAGGAGTGAAAATGGTACGCGGCTTGCTAGTCTAGTTGTGTTTGGTCTGAATTACTTCTACACTGAAAATGACATTAACAGTATGCAATAGCCGTACAATATCTGTATCCTGAAAACATTACCTCGCTATCGAGTGTGACGTTCTGTTCTGCGACGGCGAGCGTGCGCACGCGCGTTTGTCCGAGGCGCTGCGCGAGCGCGGTGTTGTCGCGCGTCGCCTCCGCGTTATCGCCGCGCTGATGCTCGCAGAACGCCTGCTGCTCGCGGCACTGCTCCGCCACCGCGCCCGCCTCATTCTCCAGCACTATGTAGTCCTGGTACAGGAAAATAGATTCAATCGAAATTAGTGGGGGGGGGGGGAAAGGATGCATACCATAAGCCGTGGGAATCCTATAACGGCGATGGCCTAACGCCTTGTCACGTTGGGTTAAGTACGTTTAGGGAGTTAATTCGTTTTTTAAGGAATCACGCACTTACATGTAATTAAAAGTTTAAAACAGGGCAAACAACCAAGGCAAGGTGAATGCTTATCTTTGGTTAGTCTTCGCGCTATAATACCCGTTTTAAACTTTTAATATGTTTGGGGAGCCGTGAACTTTTGCATTATGTATACCTCTCTAATGTGTCGTATGTCCGTGTCACGCTGTCGCAGGTTCTCCACCGCGCTTGTCCACATTGCCATCATCTGCTTTCGCTGCTCCATGCCTTCTTCAACCTTCAAAACAATATTAAGTTAGGTAACTATAAGTAGGTTAATACACAACTATTAGTATATCGTATAATTCATACATATTCGCTTAATCGAAACTTCAGTTTTCATTTATTTTTTTGACACTTGTCTTGACACAACTCTTGTCTAGGTAGGTAGGTGCGTTTCCACCAGCGAAACATGCAGAAGAAAAACGTAAGTGTTAGAAATATCGAAACAATGTTTTGTATACTCTGTACTAGAACCAGAATAATTTCATTAAAATTCTAGTCAGAGTACTTTCCTCTATTTGTTTGTCATAAAAGTTCTGAGTTAATATACACACAATGCCATATTCAGACCTGCAGTGCGATCCTCTCGCAGGCTCGCTCCTCGGCGTTGAGGTTGCCGACAATCTGCGCCAGTCGCTCGGCCACACGGTCGTGCTCCGTCTTCAGCTTCTGACGCTTCGTCTCCAGCGCCTGGGCAACGTGTTATTGTACAGTGAGCTTAGTTACGTAGTAAAATATATGTACTCAATACTCAATAATTTATTGCTTTTCCACAATGTGTTATAAGGTTTTAAATACAGTTGAGGTAGAATCGTGGACCCTGTAGGGCACAGCGACATTAACACATAGTTCTTAACATTGAAAAATCTTAGTCTTAAGACTGCTACGAGACCCTCTTCGGTTCACCCCAAAATCTTTAATATACATTTGCATAGGTCTCTGGAGAGACCCATAGGTAGACGTTTTGCAAAGATTCAATAAAGTACTTATGATACTTATAGCTGACTGAGATATTGCCTATAACTTCCAAAATAAATATAAATCACGCCCCCCTGTCACTGGGTTAACTTCGGTGAAGTGTGGGCTTTTGATACCTTACCTAAATTGGGTATGCCGCATTGGTATTAAAAGACGTGATTTTTTTTTATATATATATAAAGGGTTACTGGTTAAGTCTAATCTAATCATCTTATCGTCAATCCAAAACCCGAAAAAAATTGCAGATCCGAAAACAAATATCTCAGGTTTGAAGGTAAAAAATGGGGATTTTTTTAGTAAAAAGTTTAAAAGTCGAATAGCCAGAAAAGTGTTACGTTTAGGCTCTCATCATAATATAATCGGTCAGAAATTATGTCTACTATTAGCCTTTAGCGGGAATAGGTCGACTTAACCTGTGACCATGTATAAATGAAGGAATTATCGTTATCACACTACAATATGACACCAGCTACCTTAGCCTTGGACAGGTCCTGCTTGGTAAACTGCTCTATAGCAGTGATGTCTCCGGCGACGCGCTCTAGGGCGGCACGCCACTCCTGCAGGGCGCCTCGCTCCCCGCACACGGAGCCCTTGAGCTCGTCAGCCTTCTTCAGTAGACGGGCAATATTCCCTGCAATGCAACCCATGCCATGAAGTGGACTTTTTACATGTGCAGAACATATACACACACTTCACGCCTGTATCCAAGAGGGTTTGGCAGAGATTACAGATCTCCGTCCGGTTTCGAGTATATTCCACGCCATATCCTTCTGGGGCACTCGCTACTCACCCAGCCGTTTACATCACCCATGTAAATCTATTTCGTTAATCGGCTTTCATGCATTCTCTCCATACACCCAAACCACATGTACAGAACACCGGTTAGAATAATTAATCTTTGTTGCATATTATAATATGTTCTCCATTAGGTATGATTCAGGTATAAATCGTATATAAGTAGCACCTAAAAATATGGTATTGCATCACCATTACTATAGTTAAGGAATGTATATGACTGCACCTTCCATTAGTCATTATCAAGAGAGACCAAAACTGACTTTTATTATATTCAGTTTTAATTTAACTAAGCCATTGAATGAAAAGAATAGAATTCAAAGTTTTCATTGCATGCATGCAACCTGTGTCCAATTAAAGTTTATCAATAACAACAACCTAAGCGCAACAAAGAATAACTTGTACCTACTAATGTCTCTTAAATACTCATATTATGCAATATAACTTTTAGAACATTACAACCTTGAATATAAATTTCAACACAATGAACCATCTAATACACTATGGATTTAAATGCAGGTATTTCCACACTCTATTTCATGCATGATACATGCATGCACTAATCAGAATAATAATTAGAAGAAACATTTTGTAATAATACAATCATTGGGCATGAAAACTAACAGATAGATCATGACAATCTGTCCATTTAATTCAGAATTATAAATTCACACAGTTAAATTAATAGAGTGTGAATTATATCAGCGTACCCTGCAGTCTGTCAACACGGGAGCTAATATCCTTGCTCTGTTTGGTGCAGTCCGTGACATCTCGGTCTAATCTCTCTGTTTCATTGCAAGAGATCTGTTTCAATTTCACCTCTTGTTCCATCTGTTGCTTGTGAGCAAATAATAGTCTCTGAAATGAAACAACAGACAATTTTATCAGCCATTAATACTTTATATATAGTTAACAGAAAAGAAGGTAATCTATATTCTAAGAAGAGAATCCAGAATGCTTGTAACCAAGAATGTTGAGAAAAAAAATTATGTCAAAGGAAAGAAAAGCAGAGTTTATTACAGATTACCTAGTATCCACAAAGTGGCTTTGCCGTATGAGACCTATAGTAACTAGCCACAACCAAACTCTGTGTGTTAAGGTTAGAAATAAAGAAGAGGTACCAACTTCACCAACACAATTAACTAAAGTATTTACTTACAGTATTTTCTTGATATTCTGAATGCACATGGCCTTTATATTTATTGAGATCATCTTGCTTCTGCTTCTGAAGTATGAGTGCCTCTTTAAGGTGCTGTATTTCATTGTGTCTGTTGATATAAATATTCAGACATAGATTGATGTACGTACATTAATAGAAAGACCAATAAGTGAGGATGGAATTTAGATTATTTACCTCTTTATGAGTAGGTTTTCTAATCCTTGATTCTCGGGATTTGCAAGAGGTATTCTTGTACCTTGATTCCACCCCAGTTCATCAAGGAGTTGAGCCATATACGGCGGTACATTTGGATCCGCCATGACTGCCGCAAAAACAATAACTAAAAACTGAAAGTGGTATACAACATACGATAATAATGTTTAATCAATAATAACAGATCTCTAAAAACAAACCCGGAATCCCAGGAAACGCAACAAAAGATACTTGTGCGCAGAATAACAACGATGAAAAGTTAATTAAACATGAAAACAACAATTCAAATTCGTCCTAGGGATATCCGAGGAGACCACGGGGACAAGGACCAGAAAACCAGATGAGCACTTGTTTTGTTTGTAAACAAATACATACACGAAAGTGAAATATTCAGAATTTCGACCAGTCGGAGTTAAAGCAATGAACGAATGGAAACTAAACGTCAAAAAATCCCGCCTAAGATTTCAAACTTGTATAGTCTAATGGGACTGCACGAGAGTAATCCTTCCAGTTTTTTTTAAATACAAACGATCTCTATAGTTTACGATACATAAATCACAGCAAATTAAGTAGTTAGGTAAATACCTACATTCGATTTAAAATATCCCTAAGTATTATAACTTACTACTTTATTACAACGATTATTGAAACGGAAGTGGTAGGTAGATTACAAAAATCTTGATACCTGTAACTTTTAACATAAAGACGGCTTTACATATTCCAGTGTTTCTGAAACCAGAGCAACGTAAAATATTTTCAAGAACAAATTGGTAACACTGTAATGTGGTCGCCTCTTGGAATCTTACCATTGACAATTTTACATTTGTGGTATGCAGTGTGCAATAAATTGGTTGATTTAATTATTTATTCAACTATTCTATCTATTGAAGTAACCTTGGTCGTAAATCTGTTACTTAAAAAAATGAAATGTTTTAATTGATAAACCAACACTTAACATACCTTCCTATGTAGGTAGTACCCACTTATTTAATTAACCTTGATAAGTATTAGAAACTGAATGTACGTAATATGATGTAGGTATTCGTACACTGCACATACATAACTAACGACAGTCTAGGAACTCAGACCAAAAACAACTAGTCAATCCTAAACTGACGTTTAGAACAAGACAGCGATATGAATGACATGCAGGAGTGAAAGAGTAATAAAAAATATCTTCTGTTCCTAACTGCGTAACAGGTTAAATCTGGATCCAAACTGTCAACTTAGTAGAAAAAGTGATAGTTTGGATCCAAAATACATCCATTTTCCATACATTTTGGTGGAAAAGAGACAGAGGATGGGTGATGGTGATGGACGCGGCTTGCAAGCCCAGTTTTCAAATTGGTTGACTTGTACCGTTAATACTTACCTATTTCAATTGAATCTATTTATGTGTCTGTCGGTGAACCTGTCATTTAATCAAAACTGATGCTACACTTGCATTTAAAATATAGGTAATTGCATGTAAATATAACACCTAGGTAAATATTAGGTGTCCTAAGTGTAGGACGACCTCAGGCAAGGTGGACTGATGATATGCGCAAGATGGCTGGCAGAAGCTGGATGCGAGAAGCCTAAAACAAATCACAGTTGCGTGCAATTGGAGGGGCATATGTCCAGCAGTGGACGAGTATGACATGCTGATGATTATGACGATGATGCTGATGATTATGTATCCTTGAGGATTAGCCGTAGACCATAGCTACTTTTTAGCGGAATTGAGGGACTCGCACCTTGTAGGTAAAATTAATTACATAGTCACTATGAAGATGCGTAGGTTACCATACATAATTGATATAGGACATTTTTAAGACGTGTCTCCTATTTCCTAAACCTTTCAAATTGAACTGTATGAACAGTCTACCAAGAGGAAATAATCATCGCTTTATTTTGAAATCATGCCAAACGTGAACTACGCATTATGCTCCAAAAATAACTCGACTCACCGAAACTTCAGTATCCAACATTCTGGCTTGCCACTAACGTTTAGTTTTACTAAAGGAAGGTGTGTTTGACGAGATTTTTTTAAATTCATAATATTTACAAAATGAGTGGTAGTGCCGCATGTCTTAAATGTCCTGTGTGTAATACCGGTGGTGTATTTGAGTCCTCAGAAACATTGAGAGATCGATTACTGTTCGTGTCAACACATATAGTTATTTGCCCTGTGTGTCAAGAAGAAGTCTTAGGTCTGGGTAAATTAATAGGACATTTGTTAACACACGTGCATTTGTTAAAAGTCTCAAACAGGAATGATGACTATACAACTAGTGATATTAAATGTACTACCGAAGAATATACTCGCACTGAAATGCAGAATGATACAAAACTGACCAGTAAGAAATGTAAATCTAAAAATAAAATAGACACCAAGGAGCCACTAAAATATATCAAAATATTCCCTAAGTTACCTGTTGTGTCTATGTCTGCTCCTGGAAACAGCAGTGTATCGATGAAAATGAGAGCGAACGAAACCAAATGTAATACAGATACTATTTGTACATTATGCGGGTTACAGTTTGTGGACAGTAACGTATTAAAAATGCACATGTGCCTTATCCACAACGTTGAAGAAGATTCTAATCAAAACATAACAAAATATCAATGCCATCTGTGCCCAAAGTACTTTAAAATGCGGGGGTCATTAATGGTACATCTTCGCGTAGCTCATTTTGGCTTTTGTAACCAGAATTCACACCAGGGCGATGAAAATGGAAGTGGTGTGAGCGATAAACAAATAAATACTAAAGGAGACAATAAACAATGGCAATGCGACGTCTGTCGAAAGTACTTTACAACTAAATATTTTCTTAAAAAACATAAAAGACTTCATACTGGTACATACCTACTTTATACATATTTTGAAATATCCCTAAAATGCGTGCTAAACTTGATATCTATCCAATTAGTACTTTATTATGCCTAACTGTCTATTTAATCATATATCATACATGCACGTTGAAACTTTGTCGTTTACTACATCATATTTTATATTTTAGGTGAGACACCGTATTCGTGTACGCAATGTAATAAAACGTTTACATTTCAACAGTCTTACCATAAACATCTTTTGTATCACAATGATGAAAAACCACACTGTTGTAACGTTTGTGGAAGGGCCTTCAAGGAATTATCTACTTTGCATAACCATCAAAGGATACATACAGGAGAGAAGCCGTTTTCATGCGAAACATGTGGTAAAGTATGCCTTTAACATGTATTTTTTCTACTTGGGTGTGGTAATTACTTTCCTAAGTAGTAACTATAGGCTATTAATAATAATAATATATGTAGGTACTTAGGTAGGTAGGTACCTACGAACCCACTTATTGTAATGCATGTGTATCAATATAATTCCTTAGAATGGCATGACTTGACACCATGGCTAGGCATAAGCAACATCATAAAGATAATAATGCAAAATGTTTAATTTCAGGAAAGTGCTTTAGGCAACGGGTGTCGTATTTGGTCCATCGTAGGATACATACAGGAGTCATGCCGTATAAATGTACTGCATGTGAAAAAAGTTTTCGATATAAGGTATAACAACACTTTCCTACATTATATACAACCTACGTCATAGTAATAAAATACTTATACTACCTATATTACTATAATGTAGGTGGGTAGGTATAGCACGTACATATTACATCATTTTACATATATTGTAAAATTATGCAATTTCTTTCTTTTCACGGATAAACCCATAGTAATATTAATATAGGCCTCTCCAATTGCACGCCACTGATAGTTACAGAACTGATAGTTACACTTAACTTAGTTCGTATCAAATATGAAGAAGTATGGATTATTTTTTCAATAAGTATGTCTAACATTTTAATATTTTTTGAAGTGAAACTTCTTTATCGGCGTTGGAAAAAAATTTACCGTCACATTTTTTCCGTTACGCGCCATCTTTTTTTAAATTTAAGATATTTAAGGTTAACCTCAGTTTCTGATTTTAACTATCGGTTAATGTATAAAAGTTAAAGTGAAATAATTGTATTATTTGCATTCATGTCTATGATAATAAAATCCTTTTGTTTAAACTTTATCTAATTTAACTTTATTTAACCAATTTCTGGAAAGTTGCATGTAGATCACTTTGCGAAAAATAAGGCCATAAAGAAGTTTCACTTCTTACGTGTGTACACTAGTACACGCACACATTTTTTTGTGGTTTCAGGTTTCGCAGAGAACACACAAGTGTTCAGCACAACCACCGGGTACTGTAATTAGACAAAGTGGAGACCTTGTGGAAAAATTAAAAAGGAAACAAACAACGCATGTTCCGCAATCGCAAAAACCAACGGCGGTTATTGAAGTTTCAGAAGAAAATGCCGAGTTAGTTCGAAATGGTGCAAAATTATCTTTGGAAGATACACAATCAGAAAACTTTAGCATCATATCCGCTGAATTGGCCGACAATAGTTCAGGGAAGAAAGTCGGTAATAGTGATGCTTCAAATAATTTTTCTAATGAAGAATATGATACAACACATTTTGACGAACTTATCAACTCGATACCAACCGAAGACACTAATGTTCCATCACCTTCTGAAATTCTGAAAAACTTATGTTTATCACACGATAATCTAAATCTTATGATGATGTAGACAATAATATGTGCATCAAATAAACAAATTATGAATAACTTGCGCAATTATTGTAAAACATCGAAAATTAATTTCTGTCTTCTTCCTCAGTGCTATAGTTGACGATAGCTCTTAAAATACTTCTAGATCATCAAAGTTTACGAAGACAGACGCTAAGCCCATTTCCGACTATACCTTTAGGAACCGGAATATCCTCTAAGTCCTATTAACGTATATAATATGAAAATTAATCTATAAATATGTTACTAAGCTCAAAACTCGAGAACTATTGGATCAATTTCTCTAATACTTTTTTGTTGTGCTTGTCAGGAGAATGTTCTTATGAAAGAAAATAGCAAGAGAAACTATTATGTCAGGATAACATCGGGACCACTTCACTAATTCTTTTTAAAAAGGAACTGAAGCCTGCAATAGGCACAAGCTATGTAGTGCAGACTGCAGTGTAGCTATTCAACCAGAAATTAATTTTGTTAGTCCAAAAATTATACTTATCTAAAAGTCCTAAATCCAGCACAACCATAATGTGCACGATATTTTGAGTGAAAGAGCATTACTCTAGACCGATGCACCTAATTCTTGAAATCATTTTATTATTGAAAAAAAATAGATTTGCAATAATAGTGTACCATGTATACTCCCCTTTATAAAGCTGAAAAATGGAAACCAAACCTTTTTGAACAATCTGAACGAATGAACTATTACCAAAGAATGAACTTTTACGTGTTTGTTCGGTACTCGTTTTCTTTCTCTATTGCTCATGTGCGTATCTAATCGATTTGTCTTCCTTACTCGAAGAGAGGACGAGCGGGTGAGAAGGGGCAAATATTACAAAGAATGAATGAAATAACCAGCCACCAACCACTAACCAACAGCAGGCAAGAAATGTTTGCTTGCTTTGTGTTCTGCTGCGCTGAGCTCGCGCGAGGACTTTCGTTCGTCGTGAAAAAATAACAATAAGCTATGCCAGCTGTTCCATTAGAGTATAAATATTTCGAAATCGCAATGGATCCAAATTAGCAGTGTCATTTGCATCTATTTCAGTTGTGTCATTTTGTTGAGTGATATTACTGGACGAATTAAAGTGTGGCAGTCCAGAATATTGAGGTAAGCAAGTTTTATATTGCGTCTTACCTACTTTGCCCATGTAGCTATATCGATGAAAACAACTGGAATTAGGTCACAGAAGTTTATAAAAGTAGATTCGTTTATAAGTTTCCATTGTCGATTCCTATTAATTACTGATACTATTTTTTTTTTCTTACCTACTATATTACTTTTAAATTTTAACTATGTTGAATTCCACGCTAATAAGTACAGCATTATTAGTATAAAGGCAGTATTACCTTATTACAGGATAGGTAGTTACCTAATGACACCAAATTTGTTTGCTTTCTTTGTCAACCAACTGTATGTATAGTTGCACAGCTATGATTTTAAATTCTTTGTTACAGTTCTAGGACTGATGTTGCTACATAATTATTTTTAGGTAGTTAGAATTATATTTAGCCCCTACTAAAAATAGTCTGTGTCTGATTAAATTATTGCTAAGTACTTTGAAGGTAGATTCTCAAGCCAGTCTAATCTAATGATAGCGTTTTATGTGGGGACTATTCATTGGTAGAATTGATTCCAAATCCTAGTCTTATATGCCATGTTTAGATCAGTGTTCAGTTTACTTAATTAAAATAAGTAAATAATAAATCTCAGTTTGAGTCCATTGTGTAGAGCAGGTATTTTTAAACATAAAAATAGATAATGTAAGTATCTCCAAGGTTCCGTTCCTGCATACCACAATCCCCATGGAGCTTTCCAGTCTTAAAACCTTTGGGTATACTAAACTTAGACGTAAAGTTTTATAGTTACGACATTAGCGGTGAGATTGCCCCCAACATTGTTAAACAAACTCTTTTATTTACTTAGATGTAAAAAAAAAAATACACTTCACACCTTTTAATCCCAAAGAGGAGTAGGTAGAGGCACTTGCTAAAGCAAAAGCCCACGGCTCACCAAGCGTATTTAACCCAATGTGACAGGGGGTGAGTTCCATCACCGTTATAGGGTGCGGGTTTCATCACGATGTTGTCCTTCACCATACAAGTGTTTCGTTGTGTGCATATAGGCTCTGAAAAAGATTTCCATTGGTACATGTCCAGTAGCCGGACTCGAACCTGCTACCTCACGGTTACAAGTCAAGTATCCGACCAACTGGACCACAGGCGCTCTAGATGATGATCTAGATGTTTTTATAACTAAGTAAATTTCTAATTAAAAAGTATGAATTTTGACTACACAATACCCTTATAGTTTTAATTGAATTGTTCAAAGACAATGGTACCTATTGCTAAGTTTAAATACAAGTAAGTGTGTACTACACCAATAAATGCACATCATAAATCAATAGAATTAGTAGAATCAGGTAGAATTAGTTGAAGTTAATCAGTATTTTTTTCTGGTAGAAACTTTACTCCTTTACTAGTAAGACCACCAAGTTGCTATAATTATCTACACTGGGCAGCAAATAAATTTACCCACAGGCTAGTCTGTGTTTCTGGAGGTCTTCAAGTCAAGGGTAAATAGGTACCTAATGAACAAAGTGTGCTCAGGATGGTGGTCAAATACTTTTTCATAGTGTTTAAAAAAAGACAATTTTTAAATTATCATGCTTTGATTTAGATGGTCTAAAATGTATGACTTGACTACAACACCTTCATAGGTTGATATGCCATAGTGATGCAGTTGAGTGTATGGGATGGAAGGATGAGATTTTACTGTGAGTGAATGTTTCCTTCTACTGGAGGAGTAAATTGTTACTGTCAATTATAATACCATGATTTACAGTGAAATGAGTTTACCACCAAACCATGGAGTTATAGATCTTACTGGTGTAGACTTCACATACCATGTTTGACACCCTCTAAAATGAGCATGATTTTATTGAAATTTTGCCTCAGGATCAATTTATTTACTGCCCAGTGTAAATATATCTGTTGTATTTCCTGCCATTTATTTATTTCTGGATTTTTTTCTCTATAACACTCGCATAATAATGTGTCTACATGTATTTTTTCCGATATAATCCTTGACACAGTCAATGCATTCATTCTATATCATTTCTTGCATGTAATTATCAGGTGCTATACAGTGGCAATATTGACTCCAAGTTCTACTCTTGGATCCAATACACCAATGTGTGGATTGATCTTGGCTATACAGAATACACCTGCAGAAAATAAATATTAGACCCAATGTGTGACTGAATAATAGTTTAATGACTAAGGTCTCACCGTGTGGTGATGGTGAATAGAATACACAACCCTAGCCAAACTTTTCCTGTCTTGGGGGTCGTAAGAAGCGACAGAAGGAGCTCTCCAGAGGACAGGCAACAGGCCTCTCTGTAACACCACTGCAATTGCCAGTTTGGCAAGCATGGCAATTATTATCATTCCTCCCTATTGATTTGTTAATCATTGGGGGAGGCCCTTGTTCTACAGTGGACATCATGTGGCTGATGATGCCTATGGTGCTGAAATCCCACTCAAACAATTATGTTTCCTGAAGCAATGACATGTCCTCAAGCAATTTATATTGCTCAAATCACCTTGACATAAAAGACAAACTATGCTCAAGTGGCACTTATGTACTTTTTATTGTCATAGAATACTGACCCAATACTCTTCCTTCAAATAAGCTGAATACTATTGTCTCTATCCTCTGTTAATCTAATAGATTGGCAAAATGCAAATATGTGCTTGCTTGCTTTATTTTATATTTTTTTTTATGATCTTCATTTATTGGTGAGCTAAATGTGCAAAATATTTAGCACAAGTGAATTATTGATGATGCTTGTAATGTTGCTGTTGCATAAAAGCATTTGGTACTTGTCTTTAACTAATTGAATTAAAATAATAGTAGAATGTGAAGTACAAATTCTTTGTTGTTTGTAGGAATTTCGATAACGAGTGTAATATACTCTTGTAATAGCTCACTCTTCATAACATTGTACCAGAAATAGCACATATTGTCAATCGGGGGGGTATCTGGTACCTATGTACCTTATTTATAGGTAAGGAAAGATTGTGTGGGGCAGCGGCGGCGGCGGCGGTGGCGGAGGCGGCGGGGCACGATCGTATCGATCCAGCCCGAGTCTGAGCGACCACCGCCGCCACCTCCTTTCACCGTATCATATACTGTAAAAACAAACACAGCTCAACTTTCCGTATGCAATGGGCCAATAATAACATTACTTACTTAATACTCATTAGCGAAGCACTCGGCGATGTCACCGCGATTAGAATTCTTTATTAGCATATCTTGGACAATGGATGGTTATTGAAAATTAAATAGGTAGTTAATGGTTGGCTAGGTGTATTGTTCATTCTTATCATCGTTCGTTGGTTGGTTTACTTATAAAACTTGGCGGAGATAATTACATCATTGGTCATTATTAGATAGGTTTTTAATTTAGTTTGTGGTGTCTACGCGTTATTCTCTTTGACGCTCTAGTTCAGAGGTACATCGTCTGATTTACTATCTCGGCAATAGGATCGTGTAGTCCACCACACACTGTGAAACATCGTGTGGAAGGAAACCTGTATTAGTAATGTGTAGACCCTATAACGGCGATAGGCTCGGCAACTATCACCATCAAAATAGCACATTTCTCTACCCTTGTATTTATCGATGAAAGTTATATTTTATTTGTTTTAACACAATGGCATAATAGGCGTGATGTTGACGCATGTTCTCTTATCTCTGGAATTCATTGAATGATAAAAAAGTACTTATCAACGTTGAGCACGGGCGATGACATGCATAATATTTTGATTAATGTCATCCTGATCTCATCCTGAAAGGGTATACAGTTAGTCAGCTCTATGTCTAATGCCGTTTTGGAAATTCTGTAGGTATTTATTTTTATACGGTCCTATGTAATTGCGTTTAGATAAGAGGTTGTTATTCAATGCACACTAAGTACTAGTTGCTAAAGCTTATCGTGTACATTTTGAACCATATTATACTAGGTAGACATTATCTAGCACCAAAATCTGCATTAGCATACGAATTCTAAGATCAGATCTCAGAATCGGGCCCAAGCAGTACTTCATAAACGAAAGCATCATTTTTCTGACAATGGACCAAACTAATATAAATATTTTTTATTGTAATCTCAACTAACAGTTTCACTATCAACCAAAGGTTTAAGTATGTAGATATACAAATGTCTATTTGAATGTTAAGACCATTGATTAAACAAGTGATAATATTGTAAAAGTATAGTACAAGGCTAGTTCGCTTACGCTACCGTTATGTACTAGCAACTGTGTGGGAGGCACGATGAAGCCAGCCGTATCGGCTCTTTGTAAATGTAGGACATCCAGGGAAGAGTATTTAGGTCACGAGAGGTAACGCCATCTATAACATTTAATGAATACATAGATAGGACAGAACATAAGTGCATCATGGAGAGGGCATGACATTATTATGAGGGCAGATCTGTAAGAATTTTTAAACCATTGTGTCCACACCACACTACAGATCTTCGTGTATATAAATTGCGAATCTGTATGTTGAATGTTATATTACTTATTCACAAAGTCGAATATACTTACATAAAACTTGTTGATACAAACATACATAATATAATATCCGGATGATGTAGGTCCAATCTATACGTACCCCAGTTATTACATTAATATCCTTGTTGATTAAATTTCGTTTACGTAGTTCTCTTGATTTTAAAGATTTACTTACACCTACAGTGCATAAGATGACATTTGATTAGTCGCGTTTTTGATAACCTAATTGAACGCAGGAGGTAATAATACCACCCAAATCTTTCATAAGCAGCTTCATTCTAGGATCGCGTCAAATGATTATAATTCATAGTACAAAGCCCTAAGGTGTATTATGTGGCGCCAACGGAGCGTCCTAGTTGTGCGCGTTGCGTAAACCAGTCGTACACTTGGACTCGTTCTGTGTTCGCTGACACAGTTTACCGTGTTTCACTCGTGAATGATGATAATGATAAAGCCGTTGGCGAAAATTGTTTCAAAATTTCGTACACTTACATTCGACATTATCTAAACTATTGAGAAAGTGATTTTTCACTTTAATAAATTGTAACAAATTTAGTTGCGACTTAACAAAGTAGCGTTATGCAAGCAAGTGTGCAGAAGCCAGCGGCTGCGGCGTCACGATGCTTGCCGCCGCCTCGAAGCTGCCACAGGTTGCGACACCATGGCTGCTTTCTCCATTCGACACGATATCTCTCTGAAGCAATCACTCGGAAAGCACAGTTTTGGCACACGAAAATAAACTTGTTTTCCCAAAATTGTACAAGATTGGTTCGATCCTGCCCTATTTTGCCATTGATTTGCCGCGCGCGGGCAAATGAAAACAACCCTTTGAATTCATAGAGGGTAAAAATAATAATTAGTGGAGTGGGAGATTGGGGTCGCCAAGTTACTAATGGATTTGTTTTGTTACAATTCATTGAGAGGACTTCGTAAAGTAATTCGCACAGTATATTTATAGCCATAGCTCTCGATTCGAAATTAAGTGAAAATACTTTGTAAATTCTACCGTATCATTTGGCATTTGTGCTTTGGAAAAGAAAGACGTTCTTAGTTCGTAAGATAGGTAGCTTGGTTT
Organism: Conopomorpha cramerella; assembly: GCA_012932125.1. Classification (NCBI taxonomy): domain Eukaryota; kingdom Metazoa; phylum Arthropoda; class Insecta; order Lepidoptera; family Gracillariidae; genus Conopomorpha; species Conopomorpha cramerella. The sequence goes on along the minus strand of SJJU01000447.1, from coordinate 9,660 downwards.
CGCTGCACTAATTTGTTCATTGTTACTTTACATTATCACTACTCTATAAATCCGTTTCTACAGTAACTGTTAGTAGCTGTAATACATTTTCTCATTAGGAGAGCAAGATTTTTGTTGGTTAGGTTCAACCTAACCAACAAAAATCTTGCGTGATCGGTTTTAATAAGATGTTGGTTGTTCTCGATCTGCACATCGATCCTTCATTACGTATGTATTTTAGACGCATGCATCTTCCATTCGTAGTCTACTACAGATGCTGTGGCCTGTTTCTACTGGCAACACGCCTTTATTCCGCATCGCGACGATGTCCTACAGTCCTACTAGGTAAAATGTTATATTAATAAATGCCAACAACTCCAATGCTACTCTCGTAATATCATTTCCTACCACGCTCCTATGTAAGCAACACTGCATAATTTAAAACAATTATAGTGGTTCCTCGAGCAAATTTTTAATACAATTAATTAGGTACAACAGCACCGTTTAAAATCAAGTCTGATGCATCCTTGACGTGCAGAAATAGGCCGCATTGAGCAATACACACTACGTGAATACACTGTTCTACTCAGTCGGACGTCCTCATATTAATATAATATGGCGCTGACTAGTCTTTCGCTCAACAAAGGGAGCTCGATTTTCTCGGACGTAAAGCACTGTGCGCTTAATTTTGCAATTTTCATTTACTTTTCCTTTGATACGACGACGGCGAACAAAGGATGTTCGCTGCAGAGCACTGTTTGCTCTTGAAGTGTTGTCTGATGAAATTTGTTTAACTTATATCAGAGACGCTGCTGCGCTGTAGTTTGGTTTGTGGAGTATGTTTGTTTACCTGATAACGTACTCTAGGATCTATTGAAGTTGATCTGTCTGGCTCGTGTATAATTACGGAGGGTCTGAATGTGCGTGGAGGGTCGGGCGGTCGTTGAACCGGCAGGGCTCCGGTGCACCGCCGCCGCCGACGACATGCGTTTCGGGGGAGCCCCCGCCGCCGCCGCTCTGGGCCGGTCGTTGACTCCCCGCGAGGGTGCATCGAGACTGCACCCCCCTACAGCTGAGATTGATTTCGCTGCACTCACACTATAACATCTCTATGATTCGGATTGGTTAAATTACTCTGGCGGTCCACCCTACAGGTGAGCAGTACCTATGCATGTAGATGTATAGCCCCTGTCTAGACGGACTCTCAGTATTTGTATCACAAAGGAGGTACCAATGGCAACGGCAACGATCTCTGAATTTGAATGTGTTACATAGAAGTGAAGGTAAAGGGCGGCCATTGTATTGTTGATTGAGATGTTTTTACCAAAGGGTCGTAGTAGAGCTTACTCACCATGGAAAACGACCGAATAAATTTGCACTGCAGTTATATTTCTGAATTTTCTATGAAATCGATTGTTTATTTTGTTGAAGGTTACTTGCACTTGCCACTTTTTTACATAAGCAGCGTTGGGGAGAGCATTATTCCCACACCACAACGGAAAAAAATAGGAAGTTCTACCTGCGCGCACAGCTGATTCCTTTTGTGTAGAGAGATCCCAAAATAAACTGTTAAACCAGTCGCCGTCGAGTCTCCTTGCCTGCGTGTTATTTGCTGGATATTTTGTGGTGAAATCGGTTTCTAAACCGTAGTTTTAATAATCAGAATATGTGATTGAAATATCTGTGGAATAAACAAGTAAAATTATCTACGAAACGAAGAAATTCGGACAAAAATTGGTGAGCTCCCTTCCCAGTTAGGTGCCAACGTCGTTGTGTGCATTCTTAGTTGAAAATAGTAAACATTCACATCTACTTTTCAACATTATTGTTTATTTATTGTATAAAACGTTAAACCACGTCGTTGTACTAGTGTGTGAGCATATTTTTGTACGTTGAAATTGTTCACATCCTTGTATCTGCCATGCTTTCGTATAAAGCGTGTGTGTCGAGGTAGGTACGTGTAGGGTCACTGGTTTCGACCACTTCCCGCTCGGAGGGAGTGCGGTCGCCGTGGAGGTGAGCTGGTTTCGCACGTGGCCACCGCCACCGCTACAGCAATTGGGTTGACGACCTGCGCCTCCGACTGTGGCCTTGAAAAAACAAAACAAAATATCAATCTTATCGCAACTTCAATAAGACCTCAATAAGCCTGCAGTAACGTTAATTTGAACTTTTCGTACATCATTTCCTGTTATACCTGTCCAAAAGCTCCACGTGATTGTAGTGCGTATTCTTAGTTTAATAGCAAAACACATAATACCTATAAATTTTCAATACGAATAAAAACCTCTAAGTCGCGTCCTAATAAATATTTCACAAAAACCGTTCTGAAGAAAAACATAACGCGGTGTATAATGCTTCCCGTAATGGTGAATGTTCTAGATTTTCATACCGTACTCTGATCAATATTTAGAAAAATGCTTTCTTAGCTGAACCATGTACTCCTTTACGAAGCTAACATTTGCGGAGTTTGTATATTGTGGCAGTTATGTAGGTATACGTTAAATACATATATGTACAACGATTACCGCTGTCGTTGGATTTGATGGTTAAAGAATCCAAATATTTACTCAACATCAATTAATTAAAAGATAAATACAACACAAACACTTTACGCCTTTTAATCCCAAAGCGGTAGGCAGAGGCACTTACTTAATTAGCAAATGCCCACGGTTCACCAATTAAAAGATGAAACACGTTTTCCTGGATATGACGAACCCGTGTTCTGTTGAAGTTTGAGCAACACCTGCATGGAGAGGGGAACAGAAAACAGTCTTAAACATGGTTGTATTGTTGTAACATACTGTATGTTTACAAACGTCGAAACACGAGCTATTAGGAGCTGATTATTGTTATGTCCGGACTTGAGAAGGTCACGATAGACCCGCGCGGTGATTTGCCGCATTTTGCGCAACGACCGCCGCAAGCTGCCAACAACAGCACTAGTCGTTTTGAATATAAAACGAGTTACTTGTACGGCTACCTGTCGCACAATATGTGTAGCTGGGTGGTAGTTTGCTATTTTTCTGTGTCTTGCTATTAAATAGTATGCAACTATAACGATGTGTCTCATGCAAAATCTCTAACTAACATTGACATGAACGAATCATTGGTTTGGTTGAATGGACAGCAGAATATTATCCAACATAGTTAGGATTCTGCGAACATATTGTGTGCTAGTTGTAGCTGTTAACACCTGTTGGTAACACTGCCTCAGTCCCGTGTACGAAGATTTTTTGCTAGAACATTCCACATGTGGATCCCTCTCTAGCGGTTCCCGTTACGTGGAACTCGTACCATATGGCGATTTCATAGAACTTACCATATAGCTATCTAACTAGGTAACAAAATAGAACTCGTTTTGAAATTTCACTGCACTCTAGAATATACATACTGAGAATGAAAGAAACTGGTAAGTTTACAATATTCCACAATTTAAGGTCATTATTAGGTAATTAAGTTCTGAGAACTTTAGCTTTCTGGTTAGTTATCTCGTTAGTTAATAGCTTATGAATTGTATTATACTTCTTCACTATTCTTATCTTCACGTTTAATGTAAGTACCTACCTATGCTGTTTGTGATTTTATTGTATAGGTAGAAAGGTATATAATTGCATAGTGATCGATGTAGATAAAGTAGAGCACGGTGTGGCCCTACGCATCTGGTTCAAATGCCGCGACCAACCAGTTAGTCCGGGCTGCGATCGGTCGACTCGTACACCAATGTATGTGTGTACTTGGCAGCTATCTTTACCATTCCCGTAGCTCTTCGATGTACCGACTTGTTATGTGTAATGTCATTTATAATGTTGAAATTATTCCCGTTACATAAAATTACGTTGGTTCCAACTTACCTAAATTACCTTTGTGTACTGCTTTGAGCTCATCTTAAACGCGGCATTTAAGGTCTTGTTTAAATCTATTCTTGAGGTCATGCAAACAATGACGGCCCTGAATATGCAACCGCTCTCATAACACGGATAGAACCACACAGCGAACGTCTGATTGTTAGTTAAAATATACTTCATTGTATTTCTTGTTGTTTAAAACTAAAAAAAAAACTTTACAATCATTTCAATGGAAGGAATGGGTACTTATTTATATAATCTATGTAGCTATCAAGTTGTTATCATTGTGATGTTACACAGCAAATATAATTCGATTCATTTGTCGACTTCAAACATGTTTTAATTTTCTTACAATCGATAAATCTACCAATCGTAATAAAATTCCAGTTGTGGTAGATTTTTTTTTCTACACTGGTAACATTATGACGAAGTGACAGCCAGCTGTGCAGTCTGAAGTGAAGTTGTTGTTTCTTGTATGGATTGAAAAGTGCTCGCTTTGCAGTCCAGTCAGAGAAATACTGAGAATTGCATTTATTTGGTGCGTCATCTTTTCCATTAAAATAAAGGTACTTACCTACTTTGTTTATTTTCGCAAGTGTTATGCGGAATTCATTGGTGCTTGCAGTTAAATCTTGTCGTTTTTATTGACGTACGTTCGGACTCCATTGCATTCCGTCCAATCCAATCCCAAGTCATGGTGCATCGGTGGCAGACATTACTATGTTTATGTAACGCAACGTTGTTCATGAATCTGAATGTTATTATTTTTGTTCCAGATAGTGGTTGGTGACGCGTTCAGACATCATAAAGACAGTGTCAAGTGTTGTGTGTAGTTGTGTGGTGATGTTGTGAGTGGTTGTGCAGTGCTGTGCATGACAAGGCCGCGACGTGGTGCTGGCCTGGGCATGTTGCCGGGCAGGTAGCGTGCGCGGGTGGCCGGCGCAGGCCCCACACAAGCAGCCGCGTGTGATCCTCAGTGTCGTCTATGGCCGATCAACACACAACACCGTCCTCGTCGCACTCTGCACTCACGAGAGAGTCCAATCGGTGAGTGCCTTCCCACAGCCAACAATGATCCATCAAATCACATCTGCCCATTACATTCTTCTAGTCTTGCATAGTTTTGGTATCGCTAATAATGTAATGTCGCCTAATGGTTCATTTAAATTCCAATTACTATGCCTATAACTATCCTCTGTTCTATGCTGATTCTAATAAGAGAGGATGTATTATTTTGTTTTGTACAAAAATTTGTACAATAATGAAACAACAATTGTAATGGAGTTGCTAACTGTTTGTGTTGGTAGTTTATGAATCTTGTTGTTGAATTAGCGAGTTTGGCAGGATCAGATATTAGCACATTGAAACAGTGTAATAGGTCTTATCGTCATGTGGGTGATTTTATTGTATGTAAAGATAACCACTGTTCAACGTTTGATACTAATATGCCAAAAAACATCGATAAATAAATACATATGTAAAGTTCCTAATCTCTAGTGGAGTATTTCAGGTTCATTTTGACATTCAGACCTACCCAGCTAGCTCTACAGTGTGAATTCCAATATTAATGATGATTACACATACTTTATTTTACTTATTACTCTAAATAATATCAATAGGAGAACAAACTGTCACTGTGATATTGATAAAAAGTTAATACATTACCTAAATTTTCACACTGATTATTCCTGTACATCAGGGTTTCAACAAGTGGTGTTTGTGAACCCCTTGGGGTTTCCCTTTAGATGCTAGGCTGTTTGCAGAAATATATAATGGTGGCTGGTTGGTTGTCAAGAGGTTCCCATTCATAATTAAGGGCACATTCGGTTTTAATTAAGATCCTCAAATGGATTCAATTTGCCATGAGAAACAAGCCCATTAGCCCACCCATCCCACTAACATATTTTTCCCTTTAGATAGTTACTGTATTTGTTAACATTATTTAAAATTGAAAATGTTTTCTTCTACAGATAGAATCATTCCATCTTATTTAGGGATAGGAGTTCACCATCATTTTAGAATTATACAAGGATACTTGGGGCAATAAGTTTGATTAACCCTTTTTATATATCAACTACCAGTTTGTCCATATTTACCATACATTCAACCAGCATTTTGGACCTTCACTAGCAGTGCACTAGCAATGTTCTAAGTTTATGAATATCATGGTAATTGCATAAGCAATAGTTAAACTCTTACCTATATTTGATAACAATTAAAAATATGCTGTAGTACTTCTTTACACTCTAGTTTTTGTTTGGAGCGTCTGTTGTCCAGTTGGTCGGATACTTGACTTGTAACCGGGAGGTCCCGGGTTCGAGTCCGGCTACTGGATGTGTACCAATGGGACTCTTTTGCAAGTCCTATGTTACGCAACGAACACTCGTACGGTGAAGTACCAACATCATGATGAACCCGTCAAACCACAAAGTGTTGTGAACCCGTATAACGGGTGGGTTCACCACCTGATCAGTTGGGTTAATACGCTAGCCGTGACCGTGGTGTACTTGCTTAGCAAGTACTCTGCCTACCCCTCTTTGGACTTAAAGGCGTGAAGTGATATTCTTCTTTTTGTTAGGGCTCTTGAAATGAGCAACAAGCATTTCGTGTACAGATTTTCCACCACAACTATTGTAATTGAACTTGAACTGTGTTTGAAGGCCCTTACAATTTCAACTGGATTAAATATTATAATTGCAATTTAAAGATTATTATGGATATGGCGTGCAATTGGAGAGGCCTATGTCCAGCAGTGGACAGATATGGGCTGATGATGATGATGATGATGATGATGATGGATATAATCTTATATATGTTTTAACTATTTTTCTAAATACTATTTAGTTTGCTAGGAAAAAACTAAAATTAAAGTTTTAATTCTGACTAAGTTCGACCATAATGATTCAGTTACTGCTTACCTATAGAGCCGCCAATTTTAGTACTTGCCCTGGTTGTGGGCCACATACTGTATATAGATAAATGGTACATTATAATAATAGTAGGGTAGATAATACATGAAAATACATTTAAAATTGCCATTGTTGTATCAGACCAGTACTTTTGAAATCTATGGTATTGAGAACAGTATTCAAAATAATGAGAACATAATCTAAGTTTTTTATAATACTCCCATTTGCACCCCTAATGTCCCATAGGATGTCTTTTAATGCAGTGTATTGGCAGAAATAATAGACATAGACATTCATTTATTTTTGCTAAAAAACACACAAACAACAATTCAGTAAAATAGGTTTTCACATACAGTGCATGTTAAATGCAGCATTCCTATCTATCATTCCTGTGTCTGTCAGCAAAAAAGAGACGCCGACTCATCATATTGCCATGGTTGCCTGTGACGCTGGTATTCTGCCGGCACTCATGAGTGAGGACTTCAATAAATATATAAATAAACTAAATATTGCAATATAACTTACATATTATAATAATTAATACTAATAATGTGTCGATAAAGATGTTGATAAATATGTTGGTTATTATACATAGAACATGAGTGTTGTAATACTTTGAAAAGTCACTATAATTTTGAACATGTCTAAGGTTGCCAAAACATGCAAAAGACTACTTTTCCAAACAATTATCAGGTCTTGTGTAGTACCACTAACTCTGGGTAATTATTTACACACAAATTTTGGACAATAAGTAAGGCTTGGACATAGATGTAACTTACTATGTTACATTAGTCTATTGACTAGACAATATCCTGAAAATTTTAGCTTTCTAGATTTAAGAAAACCGAAGTTATGAGGACCTGAGAATCCTCCGAGCCACTTCGAGAAAAGGTATTGAGTGGTGCATACCCCTGGCCAGTCTTGGCGGGGGCACTCCCGTGCCCCCAGATACAAATGAGTCAAATATGAAAAATATGCATTCAATATGAGAAATTTTATATAAACATTACATCATCTTATGTGTCATAGTAAACAGAGGTTCCCAAACTTATTGTTTCTACTGATCAGTTGCCCACTGAGAAAATTAATTATGCACCACATTTCTTTACTCACTTAAAAAGTAATGTAACTTGCAACAAAATAAGTTATTGTTATATTAGCAAAGATAGTTATTATTTTTTGAGTCTTTTACTACCCTGATATTACAGAAAGACTGGTCTAATACATGTTAAAACATAGAATTTTGATTGATTGTTAAGTGTTTTGTATTATAGAGCTATTGTGTAGAGTTTCTGAGAAAATTTGAAAGTATCCTACTGTACACTCTATCTGTCCTGACAAAAATATTTTTAAAACAAGCACTCATTACTAACCTATATGTTTATCAGTGTATGCTGTTATCACTGGATAACACACTCACACTCTCTTAACTAAGTATGTCAATATACAATGTGTTTTATAGTATTTCTTTGCGAATCTGTTATTTTATATTTCATTGCTAGGTGACCCATCAATTGTTGTTTTGCCAATATACATTATTTAACAGTGTTTCTTTACTATTATATGCATGTATTACTCAAGAATAATTCTATCTACTAAAATAGTTTTAAAGGCCTAAACATATAAAGGGAGAGACTGCGGAAGGCGACTCATTTATACTATGTATGTTGTGCTAGAAAATAGTCTATTAGTTTTGATGACAATTCCTGTGTCACTAAAACATCAGTAAGGTAATTGTGACAATTAAACAATAAACCTTAGTGTCTAATACAACTTCTTCATCTCAATGAACTTTAGGGTGGTAGACCAGATTCTTTTCTGACCATACATATGTACAGTACTGTATAGTACTGTTAGTACTGTTAGTAAAATGTGTAATTAATGTAAAATCATTTATTTCTAGTCAGTGTTCATTAGCCAATTTATATGATTTTTTGTATGCATATTGGGTAGGTCAGGTAATTTATGTATGTATACATACATACATAAATTACCTGACATATATATTTATATTTACATCTATTTTCATAATCCTACAGTCTATATTTCTTACAATACGCGAGGTGAAAATACGACTTATTATGGCAAAACAAAACACCACAGCTGTGCTTGGAGTAGTAGTAGTAGTATAGATAAAATAAAAGAGCCTGAAACACACAACTAAACACTAATGCCTCAGCTCACACTGTGGCAAATGTCCTAGAGGCAGATTCCCTGACCTCTAATCCATCTTGGTTGTCTTGCTAAATGCAAATTGTAAACATTAAGAAATGAACAGGGTCAAAAAACAGACACACTTCAGTTTTAATGTGGCCTTGAGTGGTTGAAATAGTTTTAATTAATATGTATTTTTATTATTGATTTTATTAAATGTAAGTATGAAGATAATAAATACGTAATAACATTTAAAAATAACCTTTATTATTTCTCACAGAACAATGAAAAAAACACACTCATTAGGTCATTGACATTCTTTTACATACCTATTTAGTTGTTTATAGGTGATTTTTTTCTTGTCTGATTTTTTTACTTAGTCTTTCGTATTTATATCTATCTTCCAGAAAGTCCTTTTACCATTCAGATATTGCAAATATATGCCAAACATGTTCTTGAAGAAATGCAGTCATTATAAGTACATAGTTCTACATATGTAGTACAGATCAATCAAAATTTAAAACAATAACCAAAGTTAACATCTTCTACTCACAGTTTTTTTATATTTACATAGGTAGGAAAGGAGAAAACACTGAGTAAGTTACAGTTTTTTAATTAGACGCGTTTTTGAGTCCGGCTACTGGACGTGTAACAATGGGACTCTTTTTCAGAGCCTATGTACGAAACGCAACGCTCGTACGGTGAAGGAAAACATCGTGATGAAACCCGCACACCACAAGATGTGTGAACCCTATAACGGCGATGGGCTC